>VWZP01010941.1:863073-1075677 GCA_013396995.1 Dicaeum eximium | reverse complement strand
CGCCGGTGGGGCGGGCGCGCCCCGGCCGAGGCTCGGCCCGAGTTCCCCGAGTTTGACGCTGTCCCCGGCCGCGGGCGCCGCTCCCGGCCCGTGTGTCCCCGCAGATCGTGCCCCCTAAGGAGTGGAAGCCGCGGCAGTGCTACGATGACATCGACGAGCTCGTCATCCCCGCGCCCATCCAGCAGGTGGTGACGGGGCAGTCCGGGCTCTTCACGCAGTACAACATCCAGAAGAAGGCCATGACGGTCCGCGAGTTCCGCAGGATCGCCAACAGTGACAAGTACGGCCGGTCCCGGGCACGCAGAGTTACGGAATGGTTTGGGTTGGAAGGGGCATTAAAAATCATCCGGTTCCCCACCCTGTCAGGGACAGGGACTCTTTCCTAAGGAGCAGGTTGCTGAGGGCCCCATCCAAGCACGCTTTGAACACTTCTAGGGATGGGGCATCCACAGCTTCCCACAGGGGCCAGGTCCTCGGTACAGTCTGGGGTCAGCAGTGTGAACGTCGTGCCCTGGGGAGATGAGGTTGCTTGTACAGCAGGCTGTGTGCATGGGGACCTTTGTCACCTGTGCAGCAAGGTGATGTGTAGTAGCAGCAGAACTTTTTGTTTGTGCTATGAGCTCCTGTCTGTCTGTCCCCAGTTGCTAGACCATTGAAATACTTAATAAGTAGTGGAGAAAGGAATGTGCATTACATAAAAAAGGAGATGAAGAAAAGATCACTCGAAAAGGAGTTGATGCAAAATAGCCTTGGCAGTAACTAGAAATAGCATTGGAATTGCCAGCTACAGTTGGTCCATCAAAGCTTGTTTTAGCTTTCAAAAGCAGTACAGACCAGGTATTTCAGAGTTCTGTTTAATAGAATAATTTGATGGAAGTTGCTGTTTTACATTATATGTGTAATTGTCTGGAATCTATGTATTAAAACATTAAATAGGTTTTAAGGCTACATTTGATCCCCCAGTGCTACGTATAGTCCAGTATATAGTTAGCAGGGAATGGGCATCAAGAGCAGGTATTTTGCTGGTAAACAGAGTGTGTTTGACCTTGGTGAGTCTGTGAAGGTTTATTGGTTTCACAGGGGCAGAAAAAAAACACCCAAACAAACCCAAAGTTAAGTTGTTCTTGGTATCATTTCTGGTTTTCACTGCGTTGTTGCTTCCGAGTAGCTACAGCTAGAAGGTGAAATTGTTCTGACCCCAGAAAGGTGCACAAAGCAAAAATGAAAGTAAACTGAGAAGTGGGGAAAGTAATTTTCTTCCTGATACTTCGTTTCAAAGTCTCACAGAAACAGAGCCATGACTGCTCTCACTGCTCATGTGGCTGGTAACACACATTAGGCTGTGGCTTTCTGTTCTTTCAGTCAAGGAAAACATTGGTTTAGACTTGTCAAATATCAAACTTTAGAGTTTGATACCTAAGTCTTTAGTACCTCTCTTGGCTTTTTCAGGTACTGCACACCCCGATACACAGACTTTGAAGACCTTGAACGAAAATACTGGAAGAACCTTACGTTCAATGCCCCCATCTACGGGGCTGACGTTAATGGCACGCTCTACGACAAGGTAAGGAAACTGTTCTGCTTTTCAGGGAACAGTTATCCTGGTATGTTGCATTCCATAAATACTAATGTAGCATTTGACTCTATAGTTCCAGCTTCTGGAGTGGGCAGCTGACAGAGGTAGCATTCTAAGGGACCTTTGCTAGCACTTCAGTGTAGTGCAGTTCAGTTTAGGGAAGCAAAACCCACTGTTGCCCAAGCATTGCTTTGTCCTGAAAGGCATACGAGGGTTGGAAGTGTTGATCAGCGGATACATGCTGCTTTGGTATCCCCTGGTGTATGTATTTTTGTGGGACAGCTCTGTAGCCATTGGGTGGTAGGATGATAACTGTCAAAAGACAAATTGCTTTCTGCTTGTTTGTCTCCTGAATTACCATGATTTATTGTTTTAAAAGATATTTGGAATCAAAAGTAGTTTTGTTCAAGAGGATTCAGACATCAGCTCAAACTCAATCAACAACAGCTATTGTTCTCTGCTCTGTTAAGTCTGTAGCTGTGTGATTATTTCTCCTTTGTAATCATTACTTTGACTGGTAATTTTTTTTCCATCCTTAGAGGCCAATAAGCAATCACTATGCAAGCTACCCTGCAGAACTTTGGGTTTAGGTGAACTGGCCGTGTCATTTTGTGATGTGCTGTTTCACAAGTGTCTGTCAAGCTCTTGCAAACTGTCATCTCAGCTGTGTGATTTTTGTACTTTGTAATCTTTGTTTGACATGAGGCTTGTGTTTCTCAGCATGTAGATGCGTGGAATATTGGCAGATTGAACACAATCCTGGATATTGTGGAGAAGGAAAGTGGCATAACCATTGAAGGAGTGAATACTCCTTACCTATATTTTGGCATGTGGAAAACTTCCTTTGCTTGGCACACTGAGGACATGGATCTCTACAGTATTAATTACTTGCATTTTGGGGAACCCAAGTCATGGTAAGATTTTCTAAGGAATCTTCTAGACGTAGAAAAGCAGTACCATAAAATACTGGAGTCAGAGTCACAAAGCCAAGAGTTTATCAGTAAACTCTTACCTTAACTCTTACCAGTAAACTCTTGAAAAATAATTACCAGTTCTCCAGTCTTGCACTGCAGTTCTGTCTGATGACAAAACCACGTAAGGACCTGCAGAGCAGTGCATGTCCTCAGTAGGATTTGTTTGGTTACCTCCTAGAAGGGTCTGGTTGCTGTCCTCATGTAGAGAGTTCTTCTGAATTACAGTATAGCATGGATCCTGTCTGCTGTGGTAGGGCCAAACTTGGCAAACTTGCTTATCATTTCCTGAGGCTCTAAAATGACCATTCAGAGGAATGGTCACACAGGCACTGGAGGAACAGACAGTTTTTAACTGACTTTGAACTGTAGCTGTTTATCATATATCTAAACATCAGGCTAGTGGATATCACTGAGTGGTTTGTCCAGTGTCTGAGCTTTCTCCATTCTTTTCAGGGGAGGCTCCTCAATTTCTCTGTAGCATGGGTTGCATTTTAAGAGTGAATCCTGCCCTTCTGTTCACAAATTTCTCAAGCAACTTTAACAATTGTTTCCATGGCACTTTTGTTGGAAACTAGTATTTTTGGCTGCCTTTTATTACAATTTTGAAGAAACAAATAATAGCTAGCACAATATGACCCATGAACAACCCCATGCAGTGGCAGTGAAATGGGAAACAGAATAGTTCAATCTGTTGAGCTATTTGGCCATTGCTTCTTCTACAGTAGTACATAGAAGAAGTGAGCTTTGCTGGTATCTTTGATTAATTTAGCAAAGAATCAATTCAGAATGTAGCACTGTATTCCAGAGTAAAAGCAAACTAAAGTGGGCTGATTTGTTTGTTTCTTTATTTATTGTAGTCATACCAGCCAGGAGTTTTGTGGCATCCATAAAAAGGGGTGTACAGGGAGAGACATAGCTCTAAAGAGCACTCCATGAGTTGTGCACTTGTTAGGGATGTGGCATCTGACTTAGTCCCATCTTTGTCTGAGCAGCTGAAAGAGGTGATTGCATTTTCTCTCTTGCCCTGTGTTCCTCCTTGCACTGAGTATACTGAGATTACGCAGCTGTGAACTGAGACAGTTCAGGAAGTGTTCTTCCTTTTCTTGTTGCAATTCATGTTTTGCTGCACAGATCTGCTAATTATGTACATCAGACTTTTAACTTCCTTGATTGCTTGAGCAAAAGGTGTTGAAAGAAATGGTCAACTTTTGGGTGTTGATTTTTCTTGGGATAGAAAAGCAAAAGTCCTCAATGAAGATTTTTAGCTTTCTATCAAACTTTGAAAAAGACAAGTGTCGAAATAGAGAAATTTTTTTTTAAGTAATTCACCTCTTGATGACTGATGCTTATGATTATTACTACTTATGATTTCCAGTCAAACTTGGAGATTTTGTTGTTGTCACTTGAACTTAACAGACTTGTTCTTACAACTGCAGGTACTCCATCCCTCCAGAGCATGGGAAGCGGCTGGAGAGACTTGCAAAAGGTAATCAGGCAGTTCATGTCCTGCCGTTTTCTAAGGATGGGATGAACAGCTGCAGTGGGCTTCAGCTCTTTTAGAGAGCACAGGTTGGCATGACTGAAATGATAATTTGCCTTTTAGAATCTAGATTACATTACTTCTGAATGTTTGCTTATAGGGTACATGCAAGAGAAATGGTCACATCACAAATAATGAGCTTGTGGTCTGTCTAACCTTAAATGAGAAAATCCTTTGCTATTGATTATTAAAACTGGAAAGTCATGGCCAAGGGAGGATCCTTCTATTTGGGGTCTTTCTTATGTTCTTTCAAACTGACAGCTGTCAAAAGATAAATCTTAGGGATTTGTCATTTTTCTTCAGCATGCAAACTAGCACATTTCAAATAAGGTGGTCCATATTTGTAGGGGAAAAATGTCTAGACAGTAATTTTTCATAAAACTGCTGAAAAATTAATGTAGTTTGGGCACAATGGTAACATCTCTCCTTGTCTTTATTTTAATCAGGTTTTTTCCCAGGAAGTGCCCAAAGCTGTGAAGCATTTCTCCGTCACAAGATGACTCTCATCTCTCCATCAATTCTGAAGAAATACGGAATTCCATTTGATAAGGTGTAGAAAAGTAATCGTGGTTATACCAGCTTGATCAAGAGGTTCCTGCAGCCTTGTCTTGTTTCTGACAGCAGCCAGTAGCAGAAACTTAGAGAGGAAAATAAAAACAGGCAGGGTATAAGGCAGTCCTTCCTATTGTACTTCTATTTATTGGCAGCTGGGGCCTGAAGGAGTTTGAGACTGAAAAATCGGTCAAGGGCTCCTAAAAACAGAACCTTGGTTTTCTGTGATTTTTTAAAAAAATTTTAAACTTAAAATTAAACATTACATCCTTTGTTAGATTCCCTTCACTGTTTAGATGTGTATTCAGTTAAGGGAGATTTTTCTTTTTTTGTTTCAAAGTTTCCTGCTAATTTTGTTTGTTGCAATCTGCTCCCTCAGTAGAAAAAAAGGGTTGTCCCCTGTTACTTTTTTAATTACATTAGTAACTTTGTAGGCTTCCTTCCTTTCTCAGGTAATGACCTGCCATTCCCCCTCCCACATAGAGATATTGAAGTTCTAGCCTTTGAGCTCTTATTCAGAAACACTGTATCATCTGCCTGGGCAGCTGAAGGGTTTTGTTGTCATAACCCTTTACGGTGGGTAAATGTTGAAGAGCAAGCAGTGGAAGGCTGACTGAGAGTTGTACTCTAATGTGAACTGCAAAAGAAAACTGCAATAAATTTTCAAGTTCTGTGTGGATAGAAATTTACTCAGCCTTAGATACTGTTCAGCCAAACCTGTAGCTGATACAGATAAGTATCTTCATGAACTTCATATAGCTGGTGACAGAGTATTTTGTATGTATAACCATTTCTGTGCTGAATTGACCTGTTGTGTTTTAGTTAAAAAACTGTTGAGCATGGCTTTTCAGTAAACAGATACTTAACATAAGTAGTAAAATAGTGATGGTCAGTAGCAAGTCTGTCCATTGCAGGAGGGAGCCCCAGCCACCATCTGTGAGTTGGATTTTTGGGTGTGCTGCAGAGAGGGGTACAGGAGCTCCTCTTAATCATATTCACCAAGTACCTTCTTCAACTCTGAATAACACTGTGATGTCTCAATTGTCTTCTAGGTGACACAGGAGGCTGGAGAGTTCATGATAACCTTTCCTTATAGCTATCATGCTGGCTTTAACCATGGCTTTAACTGTGCTGAATCTACCAACTTTGCTACTCTTCGGTGGATTGAGTACGGGAAGCAGTCGGTGCTGGTGAGTGGTCTGTTGCCATCATTAAGCCCCCACTGTTTGTTTAAAGAGAGTGGTTTCAAGCCTTTTAAGATGTGATGTCTGCTTCCTCATGAAGTAGAAACATCCAGACAAAGTCCTGCTTAGTGCCTTATGTCAACCATGGATAGCATGTAACATGTTTTGTAACTTTGTAACTTTCTTGTAAGTTTGTGCAGCTCAAGCGAGGCTTCAGAGAAAAGCATGGAACTGGTTGTCTTTCCAGAGATGAAAGAATGTGCTTGGTGGGCAGAGCTTTCTCCAGTATTTTAACCATTGTTTATTGACTGTTTAGCCTGGAATGCAACTTTGGTAAATTACATGACCTATCAAAATAAGTATCTTGGCTGAACCTTTAAATTGAATTGTGTTACATCCCTGTTGAGGTGCCTTACAAACAAGGCTTACGTTTTCAGAAGCTACATTGAAGTGAGTGCTTTGAAGCACTAATTGTAACCATGCCTAGGTGGGGAGAACCTCTGCTGCTCTGGGTAGGCCCGGAGTTTGTGGGGCTCTGATTTCTTCATTATAGTCTCTGGTTTTGTGGCTTGTTTCTATATGAGCTCATTTTAAAACACTCAGCTTCTCTGTAAAAAGACTGATGAGCTTTCTGTCCTAGTTGTTGTGATAACATCTGGTTTTCTGTTTCATGTTTTTTGCTGGCTTTTCTGCCATTTTTGGTAACCTAATATGTACCCTTCTGATTTCCTTGGAAAGAGTCTTGAGAGTTCTGAGGCTCAGTTATGTGTGAATGCAGGATTTTGTTCCTTAAACTCTTGAAAGCAAAATGGTAGAGAAATGCAGAGTAGAATTGTTGAGTATTTGGCCTTACTTTACTGTTTTCTGTGACTTCAGTGCTCATGTCGGAAGGACATGGTGAAGATCTCCATGGATGTGTTTGTGAGGAAGTACCAGCCAGATCGTTACAAGCTTTGGAAAGCTGGGAAGGACGTGACTGTCATTGACCATGCTCTTCCAACCCCAGAGGCAGCAGAGTTCCTTAAAGGGGATCTCATGCAGAGAGTCAAGAATGGGAAACAATGTGCTGAGGAGATGGAAACAGAAGAGACATGTAAAGAGGAGGTGGATGGGGATGAGACAAAAAGGTACTGCTTTATATAGTCCTCTGCTTTTCTATTGGATTCTTAGAATTTGAACCCAGTTGCAATTAAATGTTTGCCATTCTGATAGGACAGTGAGAATTAGCAATAATCTTTTTTTCCTGGGAATCTTTGTTAATATTTTTTACTATTTAAGTCCACATTAATAGATAGGCTGTGGTAAGCAGGAAACACACCAGTTTGGAAGGTAGTTCTTCATCTTGGGACACACCTCCAAAGGCTGGATTGGCAGTGTGTACACTGCACTGACACGCCAGAAGAAAAAGGGGTTGTTTTGAGATCATGGGAAAGTACTTGCTAGCAAATTCTGGTACAATCAGTGCTGCAAGCTGTGGCATTGGTGTGCAGTTCCTGGTTGCTGAAGGTCAACAGGTTAATCATCTTACATTTTGCAGTTAAGTCTTTTTCGGTCAGTGACAGCTACTGTTCCTAAAGCTGTCTTTGGTGGTGGATTTTTTTGTTGTTAGTTTGGGGTTTTGTTTGGAGGGGTTTTTTTGTGTAAGGTAAAGAATGCCAGGCTAGAGCATAGCTGCCTTAATGCACGATTAGCATGCTGAGAAGTCATCTCTAGGGTTTACTGACTTTTCCTCTGTAAAGGCAAAGAAAACATTTGAGAATAATTTGGAAACTATTTGGCTTTCCAGAGGCTGTCTCTTAAAACACTGATACAAAGCAGACTGTATTTTACACATTCACACAGAAATTTAACACATTTATGTGTTTGCTAACCTGACATAGGGATTTGTCTTCTGCAGCATCCCCAAGCACCGCATAGGAACAAAAAGGCACAGGGTCTGCCTGGAGGTGCCTCAGGAGGTGAGTGAGAGTGAGGCCTTCCCTAAGGAGGAGCTGAGCTCCACGCAGGATGAAGCGGACATGGCAGAGCCTCGTGAGAGGCCTACGAGTGAATTTGTGCAGCAAGGTGAACAAAGGCTCAAACTTCCAGGTAACTGTGTGCCAGGCTTGTCTGGGGCACTCTTGAGTATGGTGCTAGTTGGTAGGATGCTTTTGTGTCCAGAAAAGCAGACGCTGGTTTGTCAGAGTCATTGGTAGCACCTCAGAAATTTACTGTTATAAGACCTGAAATATTACCATTTTCTACTTTTTGATTTTTACTCTTTATTTTGCCTGCATACAGAAATATATGGGATGTCTCAGTCTAAGCTCCTTTTTATGTCTCTTGAGCAATGTGACCTGTTTATAGGAATTACTTAGTAAAACTTATGCACACTTCCTGGTACTGTGGGTCTGGTATGCTTTATAGGTGTGTTACTTGTAAATTCTTAATAAGTAGGCTGGACAAAATTCATGTAGCTGGTAATGGATGAGTTATCCTTGCTATTAGGGGAGGAGCAAGGGGCCTGTGGAGCAACACAAGAACAGGGAAAACATACATGATGCCCCCTCTTGTATTTTGTTTTCCAGCCCTTTGCAGCTTGTATTTAGTAATCTTGTATTGGTTTGTGGGTTTGGTTTTTTTCCTAGTAAGTCTTCCATGAATGTTTGTAACCTCTTACCCACAGCAACATATGGCCAGGAGTTGGGCTGTTTTAACTACATACATGTCTGTATGAAGGATCATCTCTGTTTATTTGAACTCACTGTCTGCTGGTTTTGTTTGATATACCCTCATTCTTGTGATAGGAGAGGCAATGAGCAGATGCTTTTATTTTCTCTCAAGCAGTTGTATAACTTTATAGGTGTTTGACTTAATCATCTATTTTTTATATGATGTGCTGGGTTTTTTTGTCTGTAATAGTTTGCTTTTCTGATTATCTTTGTGCAAATAGTTGCACAAATGTTCTCCTTCTGCCCAGACTTGAGAAATCTCAGGTCAGTATATCCCTTCTTCCAGATCGTGCGGACTCAGCCAAATTTGAAGAATTGAAACCGGTGAAGCTTGAGGAGGAAGAAGAACAAGAAGCATCTGCACTGGATCTCTCCATTTCACACGCTTCAAATTCCACTTCAATGTTGCCAGCTTCAAAGCAGAGTGCTACATCCAGTGTTCAGTCCAGCTCACCTTCCTATTCTTCAGACTCTGAATCGTCTGATCTGTTGGCAAAACGAACTCTTCCTGGGCCAGCCGGGGTGTTCACAGTCCACAGCTATGCCAAGGGGGATGCCAGCGGATCCGACAGTGAACAGACTGCAGGGAAGAAAGCCAGTGCCAGCTCCAGTGTCAGCGAGCAAGAGCTGACAGAGGTATGGGTGGCAAAAGAACTGAAAGCTGCAGGGCTGTAATTCCAGAGTCAGGAATTTACTGTGACAAAATTTCCTGTCTATGCAGATATCACTTTCATCCCACTGGTGTTTGCACAGCAGGTTGCACCTCTGGGTTTTGCTAAACACACAAGAATTCAGATGAAAGCCTTGTATACTTAGCCCTTCAAGTAAGCAAGGAGATCACCTGTCTTGAGAACTTCTCTAAACTTTTTAAGTGCTGTAATGGAAAGGATAGCTTCATGTTTTTGTAGTGTTACAGGATGATTGAGGTCCTTTTGTACTAAGAGACACCTGTTTGTACCTAAAATCAATCTGGTTTGTTCCAGCCTTTATTGCAAGCATATTCATGTGATATGGGGTTTTTAGTATAAAATTGCATACATGGATACATCTCTGTGTCCTTTTAAAAGAGGAGAAAGGATGCAACAAAAATATTGGTTGGGAGAGTGTAAACCTGAATGTTTAAAAGCTGCCAATGAATGTTTTATTAAACAGCCTTAGAGAAGAATTATTAGAATCTTATCTGGTAGTGTCTTTACAATATTTTATTTTCCTCTTTAAATCTGTGTTTAGAGACTGGGAGGCCAGTAATAACTTGTAAGAAGTCAAGATTTACATTAAAGGAGCAGCAGATAGACCAATCTTGATAATTAAGCTGAAACTGAGAGCGTTGTCATGGCTACTTAAACTAAAGACACTCTGTTGCAGATACTGATGTCTCCATCACATGATTTCCTGTACAAGGAAAAGGTGAAATTTTGAATGGGTGTGGATTGGTTTCCCCAGGGTGGTATACTACGAAACAAATTTTCAATTAGGTGGTAACTGGGAATGGTAATTTCAATATTTCTTAGAAATCTTGTATCCAACTCTGTGTAAGAGAACAGAGGTAATGATTATTATGCTCTCTTCTGGCTTCTTTTATGAAAAGAAGATATTTAAACATATGTAAGGTGTGCTTAATCCAAGATTTACTTCTTGTTTTAAAAGAATAACAGATTTTTTAAAAAGGGTAGGTTCTTATCTAGAGAGAGAGACTTCCTGGACTGTTGAAATAATTACCTTTACTGCCCTGCTTGTCAGGTTAGTAGTAATTTTGTCAATGTGTCACTTGTTTTTGTATGGGGCTAAGGGAAGAGGAAATAGCTGTTGTTGCAATCTCCTTCTTCCAGTCTGTCTGGTAAGGCATCAAGGCAAGTAATAAGTAGAAAGGATGAAAGTGTCCTTCATTTAAAATAACCATTTTTATAAGCTCTATATTTTTTCTAGTTTGTTTTATTAATATTTTTTTACTTTTAAATTTGGAATATTTTAAGTGACACACAAACTGAGGCTTCTGCAGAATTCATGGGACTTCTTATCATGGCTCTCTTAAGTTGAACCATCCAACTTGTCTTTCTTTGTTTCTGTCTTTTACATGATTCTTTAAAGAAACAGACTTGTATGAAAAGCTAAACTAAGACCTGTGAAAAGTGTCCATTCTACTGACTCAACAGAGCTAGTATAGCTCTATCCAGTTTCTCATAGCAAAAGTGCTCTGAGCACTTTGAGAAAGAGTTTAGAGCTGAAGTTACTTTGTTGTAAATGAAACTGTGGAAGCATGTGTGCATTTTGAAGAAGTTTCTTTAAGTTCAAAGTAAATTTGTTCCTAAAGGAAGGAATTTGCTCTTCCTTGTCAAAAGGGCACGTGCTTACTGACAGCTGAATTGTTTTCCTGGTCCAGGTGGGAAAGGAGTACGTAAGCTCCGTGAAGGAGAGTAAGAAGTCCAAGGGTCGTCGCCAGCCGTTGAGCAAACTCCCACGTCATCACCCGCTCCTGGTGAAAGACTGCATCAGTGATGATGGTAAGCAAAGCCTTATGCTCTTTGGGGAATCAGAGAGAGGGTCTCAGCTTCTGTGGGAATGTGGGATATTCTGGTAAGTAACTGGTGATAAACAGGAGTGAGTAAGTGACAGCTCTGCCTCCTAAACAAGGTGCATATGTCATTGTATCATTAAACTTTCCTCTCATGGTGTCATCTTTCTTTCCTGTACCTTTCTTTGGAATGCAAAATTAAACCAGTACCAGAGACTGTTGCCTAACTGCATCTGCCTTAGAATATTCCAGTAATTGATGTAAATGTTCATGATTTTAAAAAAACCCTAACGCCAAATTCTTTGGCAGATGGCTTTAATTTTGATGTAGATGTAATTTGGAGCTGGTTCTGTTCTCACACTAAGCCTATTTTATTGACTGCCCTGTTGCTTGATTAGTAGAAGCCTTTTAGAAAGACTGAGTTACTGGCTTCCATCACCCTTCTGTCAGTTTGCTTTCTGGCAGTCTTTGTTTCATCTCCATTCATAGCTTCTTGCCTTATTTAGTTTCGTTTACAAGAAGAACATCTATAAAAGGCCATATAATCACTGAGTGAATGCTCTCTTATCACAGAGGCATCAGAGCAGCTAACTCCTGAAGAAGAGGCTGAAGAGACAGAAGCATGGGCCAAGCCACTGAGCCAGCTGTGGCAGAATCGGCCACCAAACTTTGAGGCTGAAAAAGAATACAATCGCACCATGGCCCAGCAGCCCCCATACTGTGCTGTTTGTATGCTCTTCCAGGCCTATCAGGTATGAAGCCAAGACTGTTCACGCTATCACAGAGGTGACAGAGTAGGTGCTGCTGTGGTACATAGTTTTTAATATGTGCGTTTGCATATTGCCTGTTAACAAAAGCTGTATCAATGTTGCAGTCTTCCCCAGGAGTTGTTCCAGGAGAGCACAAGTGGGTGAACATCCCCACACCTTTGATGGGCCCCCGTGGCTTCCCAGGGGCTCACTCAGCCGTTGAGCAGAAGCTTTTGTGTTTTGTGGCTTTTGTTCAAACCACAGAATAGAGCTTAAATGTTGCTGGAGCTGACTACAAAATCTCACTTCTCCTTTCCAGACTGACTCCTTCACTTCTAAAATGTTTTTAAGAACACAGTTTAGGTTCTCTCGTAGTACATGGTCTTCGATGAGCTGGCACGGAAGAAAACCTCTTACTTGAAAGAGTTTAGGGTTGTGTTTGTAGATGGTATAGATTGAAAGCTGTCTTGTCTTGGAGTGTATCCATGACAGTACCATGGGATGAGGTGCAGAAGTCCTTTGTCATGTTGAATAAATGTGCAGGCAGGAGTCCCTCACTGAATTTCTTTATATACCTAAGAAAAATAATTTTAAGGTAGCTTGAATAGTTGTCTGCACGTTTGACCTGCAACTTTGAGATAGTTTGACCCTTCCCATACACTGAGCATATTTTGTTCATTTGTGATGACTGTATAGTTGTGGTGGCACTTGAAACATGTTCACCACAGTTTTGGAAATAAAGACCTCACATTTTTGTTGACGATTTCTATTTCATATCGCTCCTAATTTTAATGAAAAACACAGACCATAGTTTCTGTTCAGTCTTGGCATTTCTGTCTGAGAGTAAGTTCTTAGGAATGGAAATGCTACTTGGGAATTGTGTGGTACATGAGGATTTTGCTAGTGCTGAAAGATATAAAGTTAATGATTTGAGGACAGTTGAAGTTCTCTGAAGATCTTTTTTGTAAGTTGCTGTTGAGCAGGAAATTCTTAGCTGCAGGTTTTCAAGTGTCTGTCTACACCAGGCAGTGGAGCAGAAACTCTTCCAAGATTTGAGCTGTGGTTAGAGTCTTTTTTCCAACTTCAGAAAGTCTATAGCAAGTCTGGAAACTCTCTTCAGTTACCCATTCAAATAAAAAGTTGGCACAAAAATCCAGACAAATATGCACTTTTCCTTTGGGAACAAGAAGAGTATCTGCTGCCTGGGGGGAAAAAAGTCCTTATTTTTTAAAATTTTGTTATAGATTTCCCTCAGTCATTTTGTCTTTTGCTTGACATGCAAGGTAAGTTTAAATCAGTAAGTTTTACAGAATTAGACAAACAGGACTTGTAGAAAACATGTCCATTTCCTTCCAACTGTGAGCATTACCTGGACTTTTTCTCCCTAGCTTTTGAGGCACTGTAGGAGGGACAGTTTAGATTCATTCTGCTACTGCAATTTCTGCTAACAGTAATTTTAAAAGATAAGGCAAGCTATTTCTATGGTAGCCTACAAGGTACAAAAGGTGCTTTAAACATTTTTTCAAAGAGAAAAATTAATTTCTGTTTAGCTGTTCAGATGAGTAGCTTTAATGGGAATACATGTCTGTAAACTTTGTATGTCTTAGCTGTTTGATTTGACACTGGTTTAGGAGAATAAATTACAAAAGATTAACCTGAAAGTCTCCTGAGCTTTATGTGGGAAATTGCATTTTCAGTCTGTTTATTTTCCAGGAATGAACTAGTTTTAAAGCCCATTAGACTTGTTCAGAACTACACTGGGAAAAAGCAATGGGGATTGTAGTAGGTGTCTATTTGTGTGTTGGTAATCCTTCCATATTGAGGTAAGATAAGTGAACACTGATGGATAGCAGTGTTGTGGTTCTCTGTATTACAGGAGGAATATGCAGGAGAGGTGTTGCCTGTAGAGCATGAGGTGGGCCTGGTGATTCCACCTGTCCTGTCAGAAGAGAAGCAGTTTGATGTGTATCTTGTTGCTCATTAGAAGAGATGGAATTCAGACTTTCAGTGTAGTATTTGAGTAGAAATTAATTTCATTCTGAAGCCACAGCAGCTGAGAATTTTATAAATATAAATAGTAATAAATAAGCGTAACTATTTTCACCTAACCTACCAACTCTATGATCTTTCAGTACCTTCATTTTTTCTTTAAACTGGATATATGTATGAAATAATGTGTGAGTAAAGATGATGTGAGACCATTTTTACTTGTAAAATTTAAATTCCCTATCCATCCCTCACAGGCAGAATGTGAAGGCAGCAGTCAAAACTCTGGAGTAACTCCAGCTGCTGCAGATGGGAAGATCCGAACTAAACCCCTGATTCCTGAAATGTGCTTTACTGCAACTGGCTGCAGCACTGACCTCAATCTTTCAACTCCCTACCTGGAGGAAGATGGAACCAGTGTACTCATCACCTGCAAGAACTGCCATGTCTGTGTTCATGCGAGTGAGTGCATCCAGATGTTGCCCTGAGCTCTGGTGTTCTCCATACTGAGCCTGTACATCATAGCAGGCCTCTGCCAATTGATCTAATGTGCAAATAGACCAAGTTCAGCCCTTACCAGAGGAATATATAGTTGGGTGTTGGCCTGTGGGGTAGGCAGCTGGCTGCATGGGTGGCTTCAAATACAGAGCATCATCCTGGGGCTTGTTGATTTTGATTCCTGCTTTACTTTTGGGCCCAAGGGAAATGGGTTTGAGTTTACTTAAACTCTTAAATGAGATGTGTCTGTTCTAGGTTGTTATGGTGTATCCCCTGACAAGGCCACTGGAGACTGGATGTGCTCCCGGTGTACAGAAAATGCATTAGAAGAGGTAAAGTTTTTCACAGATGAAGTCTGGTACATCTGGGAACTTTGCTACAAAATTTATTCACATAGTGTTGTGGGTGTTGGTTTTTTAAATTATCCTGTGAAAAGAACACAATTCAGAGAATATTTAGGAGCCAGTCTCTTGTGTTTTGGTACTTTTAAACCATGATTATATGCTTTTAACCGATGCAAACCTGCTGAGCTAATTTGAGTCAGAGGGAAGATGTTCTGCATGAATGTGGGAATAGCTCCATTGTCTGACTGAATTTATGGTAGCTACTATTTGTAAGCCAGAAAATAACTTGTGTTAATAACTAGGCAGGTATGCACATGTGAAGAAAGCAAGAAGATTTGGATTCTCTCGAACAGCTATATTGACTCTAGATCAGTAGAATGGGTTATCTTTTCGCTTTTTATTTAGTCATATTTGTTCCAGATCCTTTTACACATCCCCAAAGGATATAGGGTATTGTAGGTGTAAAAGGAACCCATAACAAAGAAGTTGACCATTCAGTGGTAGGTTCTGCTTGCTTTCAACAGACTTCGAGTCTATATTTGTTGTCCTAAGGGCAGCAACTTTTGAGAGCTGATCTGTACAAGATAGTTAGGTCTCTTCTGACAGCAAAATCATTTTCTTCCTCTGCATGTGCATTTTGAGGTGGAAGTTCTGCAGCAAGTGTTGTGCAGTAGCTAATGCTTTCTTTTTTACTCCAGGACTGCTGTTTGTGTTCCTTACGAGGAGGAGCACTGCAGAGAGCCAATGATGACAAGTGAGTGTTCCAGATATTTTTTTATTTTAAGGAGAGGCTCAGTTCCAAAGTATTTGAGGGTAAGCTGGTAAACTGCATTTGGTGTAACAGAGTGACCAACAACATCCTTCACACTGTGTGCGTTCGTTTGTTGTGCTCTCATGCAGCAGTTCTTACCTCTTTAGGTAATGCCTGGTTCTCATTCTGTTGATAGTAGCTGTTAATTGTTTTGCATTTGATAGAGCAGAGCTGTAAAATGCAGAGGTATAACCTACCACATAAAAATAAGGTTCCAAATGAACTAACAGCTCTCAGCACCTTCTCTACAGAGGATTTTGATTTTCCATCTTATTTGTGGTAACAGTAATGACAAAGGGCAACCACAGTTTTAAATAAACACAATATCGAAATTCAAGGTACCTCTGCAGCAAAATGTGCATACAACTGCCTGTCCTATGTCCTTTGGGTGTGGTGGATCATCTAAAGTTATTTGATGCAAAATACCAGTAGGGCGGACTTGTAGCACCATGAAATAACTGAAGCTTGGCCAGAATCTTCTATCGTGCAGGAGTCACTGAATTGCTTTCCTATTAAGCCTGTTAGTAGTAGATTTTAAGTATGGAGAAATCTTGGGTTTGTCCTATGTGTCACCAGTTAGTAGTAGTAGGAAGATTACACTGATCATTCTCAGATATTTATTATAATGCTCAGAATTATTTATTTTGGTTTATATGGCAAAATTTTTGAACAGAACTGTATTTACTCTAACTCCAAAGCATCCTCTGTTGGCCTAATGCATATTAATTTCTTTTTCCTCTCTTCTGTCTTGACAGGTGGGTTCATGTGATGTGTGCTGTGGCTGTACTGGAGGCAAAATTTGTCAACATCGCAGAGCGGAGTCCTGTAGATGTTGGCAAAATCCCCCTGCAACGTTTCAGACTGGTAAGGATCACCTTTGCTGCACCACTGGTGTCTCTAGTCCATTCAGAATCTGAGGGGTTTTGCTTAGCCCATCAAACCCAAGTCATCTTGGTTCAGTCTCCAGACTGAACTGTGTAATCTGCTCAGCTCTATGTATTAGAGATGGCAATTGTCCCTATTGCTATTTTTTTAAATCTTTCCTAGTTCTAGTATGTGTTTATTCACATGAAGGGCCAGCAAAAGGGGCACTGTTTTCAATATGTGGCAGATAACATTTATACAGTGGTGTAATGGTGATAATTTGTTGTGCTTGTTTTTCTCCTCCCTTGCTTAGTTGACTGCTTTCAAGCACTGAGATGCTTCAGGATATGTGAGGCATTCCTCTAATGGGTGAAGGTCTTCAGCAGGAAAGCAACTGTACTTAACTGGTTTAACAGCTCAGTGTTGAGGGAAAATGACTCTGCTTTGCATATGCATTGCAGATAACATTCTTTTCCTTACAACTGCCCAGCAGGCCCAATAGAGTCATTGGTAGTAGTGACAGAATGTTAACTGTTACCTCTGTGGTCATTTCCCATTCTTCTAATCTTGTTGCTTGTATTTATCTAACTTTTTACTCAAGTGCTGAAAGGCCCTGTTGAGTTGGAGCATTGCAAGCTGATCTAATCTAAGCTGATCTAATGTTGCTGGCATCCTTGGGTTGCATGCTTTGTGCATGTTAAGCTGGCAGATACTTAATTTACCTTTTTCCTCTATTGCATTACTTTATGTATTATTGTCTTGTCATAAACTAAAACTGGTAGGTGCCTGCTTCTGTTTAGTCAGAAAACAGCAATGTTTTCCAAGAGGCTAAATGGCACAGCTACTATATGATAAGCTGTTAGCTAGCCCTTGGTGTGGGGTAAAACCTAGTACCAACGAATAATCTCTAGTTTCTTATTCACAGAAATGCATCTTCTGCAAGAAAAGGAGAAAGAGAATTGCAGGTTGCTGTGTACAGTGCTCTCATGGTCGGTGTCCCACATCCTTTCATGTCAGCTGTGCCCAAGCAGCAGGAGTCATGATGCAGCCCGATGACTGGCCATTTGTTGTCTTCATTACCTGCTTCAGGCATAAGACTCCATCTCAGGCAGAGGTGTGTAGGTGTGTTAATCCCAGGATTTGAACTGCAGTGTCTTGGAGGCACTGAAAAGTTTTTAGATTGTGTGATTATTTTGAAAATTCATTGAAGGCTTGGCTGTCTCACAGTGTATCATGTAATCTAACAATGTCAATCTTGGAGTCTGATCTCAGCCTTGCTGCTACTCTTATCTTAATCAGGTCCTTTATTGTACTTTGGTTTGCAGACCAGAAGGACTGAAAGCATCACATCCCTCCTGTGGCTGTTGTAACAAGGAGCACCAGTGAGATTATGCTGTGATACTTAATGTGCAGGAGTTATTGCTGGTTCTTCAGCAGTCTGCATGAGTGGTCACAGAATTTCACATTCAAGTGATTGATTAGTTTCTAAGATTCTCATGCAGCCTTTTTAGCCAAAACCACAACAATCTATTAGAGAAGGTTTTCTGTAAAGGCCTTCCATTGCTCTGAAGAATGAGAATCTAATTTACTAAGTAAATTAAGAACAGTAGCACATAACAGATTAGACTTTAGGTATTTAACATTCTGGAGGCAGAACTTCTCTAAAAACATTTCTGATGATGGCTTAAGTAGGGTAATTCACCTGAACTAAAATGTTTTGCTTTGTTGTCAGCCATCACTGGAGCCATGGTCTTCAACACATTTGTTATTGAGTCATTGTATAAAAAGTGATTTTTCTCTTGTCAGCGAGCTAAGGCTGCACTCCAGGATCTGTCCCCTGGACAGATAGTCATCAGCAAGCACAAGAATGGTCGCTTCTATCAATGTGAAGTGGTCAGCCTTGCAAAGGAGACTTTCTATGAAGTCAACTTTGATGATGGCTCCTTCAGCGATAACCTGTACCCAGAGGACATTGTGGTATGTTGTGCAGTGGGGTTGTGGTGTAGGAGACATGATATGAGTCAGTTCTTGCTGCTGTAGAGCAGACACATCAGGGGATCTGGTAATTGTTCCCTGGGGCCTGTAGTGGCTGAGGTGGGCTGCAGGATGGCCTCAGGGATGTTACCTGAGAGTGACTTAACTGAGGCCATTTAGGGACAGGCATAACAGGGAGTGCAGCTAATCTCTGGCTGCTTAGCAATGGTAGGTCTGAAGGAAAACTTGCTGATACTTGCATGCCATCCCCACATCAAATACTTTGAAGTTACCACTTTTGGGATTTAAATGCAGATTATATAAATGGGTGTCTCTCAGCCTAGTTCTCCATCCCTAAAATAGAGAATTGTTGGGGTGGTGTGCAGTGGGCCCCCTTGGTGGTTTGCTAGATCTTCACATAAGGAAGTTGCTTACCTTCCTTGTTTCTCCCATCTTCCCTCTTCATTCTAGAGTAGAGATTGTCTTCAGTTAGGTCCCCCTGCTGAAGGGGAAGTCGTGCAGGTGAGATGGACAGACGGACAAGTTTATGGAGCCAAGTTTGTTGCATCACACGCTATCCAGATGTACCAGGTACAAAATTGCTGTCAGAAAATACATCACTGAGAACAAGCTAATCATGGTAACAGGGTTGCTATAGGGGAGTCATGTTTAAACACTCCAGGGTAAGTTACTCTTACTGTGTTAGCAATGACAGATGCTGGCAACAGTTGCTAGAAGAGATTGATTGCAGCTGTAGGTACATCTGGCTAGCTACTTGAAAGTGTCTGCTGGTCTGCAATTCTTCATCAGACTGTTTCTGTAGTTTATACTACTTAAAATAAGTTTATTTTGCTTTTCTGTAGTGAGAGTGCACCATGCTTTCATGCTTCTAAAGGGATGAATATTCAGGCTATATTAAAGTGAACAGTCAGACTGTCTTGTCAGGTGTTAAAAGAATATCCCAAAACTTGCTGGACTGTTATTGTTGTGAGATTATTGAGGTTTTGATTCAAGTCTGTTGCAGTGTGCATAGCTGTGTATGTATCTTATAAATTTCAAGTGGTAGAAGATTATTTCATGAGAGAGCACTGTGGGGAAAAGGCAGCTTCTGGGTGGCCTTGGCAGGGCTCTAACTTGTGAGGCTTCTGACAGAACAACTTCTGGTTCTCTTCTAGGTGGAATTTGAAGATGGTTCACAGCTGATGGTGAAAAGGGATGATGTATATACTCTTGAAGAGGAGCTTCCTAAGAGAGTGAAGTCAAGGCTGGTAGGTAAACAGGGTGCAGATTCTACTAAAGAAGTTTGTTTTAATTTGTGCTTGAACAGCAACCTGAGCATGTGGCAGCAGCAAAATACAATCTGGTGCTCTCCTTAATCCAAATCTCAGTAGTTGATCAGGCTACAAAAGCCCAGTTGTGTCTCGATCTGGAGAGAGTTTCTCAGTATGCAGGGCTGAGTTTGTATCAGAGTCACAGACTGGGAGAGCACACACTAATGCCTTTTCATACTTGTATTTGTAAGTTCCCTTGTCTACTTCTGTTGCAAAATATGGCCAAGTTCCTTCACTTACCCTTGGTTCTGAGAAGCTCTTAGTAGGGTTGCATCAAAAGAGCTGTCTGTTTCTTGAGACTGTAAAATAATTGAGGTGGGAAAGGACCTCTGCAAGTCTCCAGACACCTGTTCCAGAAAGGGTTTTTAATTTTCAGAAAGGGTTGCTCAGGGGTGTCTCCAATTAAGTTTTGGTTATCAGTAAGGGTGGAGATCTCGCACCCCATTTTATTGCTTTACACTTCCCCCTACAAAAGTTGTAGTTCCAAACAGCACTGGGGTGTCTTGCTTTACAGCACAAACATGCACACCCTGATGCAGATCTGTTGGCAGGCACACAGAATGTTAGAGGCTTAAGAAAGAACGTATTATAGCTGAATTCTGTGACCAGGTGTTTAGACCTGCCTGCTCCATAAAGCAGAAATTGTCCTAGACTGTTTGAAAATTGGAACAGCTGACTCTGTTTATTACTCTGAGAAAGTGATTGTAAATTTAAATTAAGTGCTGTTACATTTGAAACTTGAGATTCTTTAGATCTCTAATTACAGTTCACTTAAATGTATCCCCAGACTTTTAAATCCAGTTTCCTAAATATTTTTGGTTTTGTGTTTGGTCAGTTTTTGAAGAAAGCTGAATGTTCCCACATGTCTTGGCTTGGTTCTTTCTTACATGCAATAGGAGGATGTGGAGACAGGGATTTCCTCTGTGCTCTAGTGACTAATTCTATCTTTTTCTCTTAGTCAATAGCTTCAGATATGCGCTTCACAGAGATCTTCGAAGAGAAGGAGGTCAGTCAAGAGAGGAAGAGACAAAGAGTGATCAATTCACGCTACCGTGAAGATTATATCGAACCTGCCTTGTACCGGGCCATCATGGAGTAAACACTGCCTGTGGCAGTGGAAGAAGATGCCCAGCTCCCCCAAGGATTTAAACGTTCCAGTACAACAGGCCATATTTGGATGCTTTGAATCCAGGGTTTCTTCTGGGGTTTTGTTCTTTTATATTTTAAGGAAGCTAAAAAGCTGATGCTCTGCAGTAGCTGAAGGCAGCTGTTGCATAGTGAAAGAGATCCCATTTGCTGAAGCTGATGCCTGCAGACTGCTGGTCTGAAGTTGGGTCCTTACCAAATAAGCCAGCTTGGGGATGTTGCTTTCATCTTGTTGAGCAGTCTTGCTTTTTCTTTACAGACAATATTTTGACAGGTGGCAAACTCTTTGGGGAGTTGTTGCCAGGAATCTTGGCAGCTGCAGAATAGTATGGTCTATTGTTTTAATTGAATAATGTTCCTGAATTTAGGAGTCTCCCTGGTGACCACACCTGGGCTAGAGCAGGCAGTATTACTGGTGCTGGAAATGGAACCTCTTTTATATTTATATCCATTTTTTTGTCGCAAGCAGCTTCAGTCTCTTGTTTCTCAGCATCTCCTTTCTGAGGTTGAGCTGTAGGCTGTTCAGATCTGAACAGACAGGAGGTGCTTGTGTGAACAGGTGAAATGTGAAATGGAATCCTGTAGGACAAATTATTTAACCTTCCATTTAATATTTTTGTTCTGATAGTGCTTTTGACTTACTTAATCATGAGTTTAATTGTTAATAGTATGTGCCTCAGAACCAGTGAAATCTCTCTGGAGCCTTGTGAAGTGCAGCCTTCTAACAAGAATAGGTGTTCAGCTCCCAATAGACATTCAGCTCCCAAAGAGTTTGTTTTGAGTTTCTCTAAGGCAATATGACTAAAGGGACAGTCCTAACTCTCCCTTCTTGAAATCCAAGCATCACAGTGTTGGGGATGACAGGGCAGTGGTATCTGAAGCAGTGCTGCTCTGGGGCAGCGCTGTCTATCATGTGTCCGCAGGCTTTTGCTTACAGCAGCTAATACTGGGTCTGAGACAGATGAAGTATGCACTGAGCTGTGTGTTATTACTGAAAGGCTGTGCAATGCTCTTCTGAAGCGGGAGTGCTGCCATGTTGCTGTCTGGCAAAGGTTACTGTAGCATTTTTATAGAGCATTAGGACACATCTCTGTTGTGGTGGAGAGAATTTGCTACCCCAGCCGTAGGAAGCTGAGCTGAGCTGGGTAGTAGTGTACCTGGAAGATGTGCCAACTTGCTCCTAATAATTTAAGCATTAACACACCACAGTAGGAGCAGTGAAAATACATATTCCCTTCCCGTTCTGTAGGAAAGGGATTTTAGGCTGTGGAGCAGATTGGCCACCTTCTTTTTGCATGTAATGATGGGGTGAATTTTCCTACTGGAGAAAATAATGATTGTGTGTTCTCCAGAAATTGTTCAAGAGGAGAATTTTCTAATGAAACAGACCTAATGCATCCCTGCTTCTATAGGGACATGGCAATGTGTCTGCAAAGTCTGGATTTGTAACTTTTTTCCTTTTGTTACATAGGAACGCTATAAACCAAACCCTTCTGAAATCCCGGTGCATCAATTTGTGATTAGCAATAAAATGTAGTATTGAGCAGTGATACAGCTCTTGATCAGAAAAGAAATAAACTGCAACTTTTATACAGAAAATCTTTAGCCCTACATTTTTATAGGGTCAGGAGGATAAGTAGCAAAGATTTGCACACTGTTTTGCATAGAGGTAATCTGTCATATTTTTGTGGTGGAATGCCTTGTTCATCAGTATTGGAAGGCTTAAACAGATTCTGAAAGGAGATAATGGCGCTTTTTTGTGGTTTTTGGTTTGTTTTGTTGGTTTTGGGTTTTTTTTTTCCTTTTACCATGTCCAAAACTCCTGGTCTCAGGGTATTAAATGGCTTTCTGATTAATGGGATAGTTGGCTTGATAAAACCAGGATCTGTTAAGACATGAGTCTGGTAGCTGCAGTTAATCTGGTCCAGGCAATAGGAACGAAACTGCACTTTGACATCTGACCTTGTATGTAAGCCTCTGAAGTGATGTGCTGTGAGCAAATGTGAAGGAGAGCTGGTAGGGCCTTAACAGACTTGCCACTGTTCTGTCAGAGTTAATTTGATATTAACTTCTCATAGGATGAACACTACCTGTGTTTTACTGAAAAATATACTCCTTGTCTCAATCTGCCATTCTCCCTCCAGAGAAAAGGTGCCTGCATTCAGGCTTTGTCCCCAAACTGCTGTTGAACTTAAATGCACCTTTTAGGTGCCAGATGCTATACTACCTGTGCTGCAAACACCTGGCTCAACAGCTTCATCCTAAAATGATGACCTAGTAGGAAACAGCTGGATTTGTTTGGCGTGGTGTTCTTGGGTTGGTTCTTGGAGCTGCTCTGTGCAGGGCCAAGAGTTTGATTTTATTGATTCTTGTGTGTCCTTTCCTACTCAGGATATTCTGTTGTTCACCTGCAGCAGGTTTTGCCACTCCCCTCTGACAGTATTCAGTGACTTTCAGGAGCTCCTATGCATAGTATATGTTCTGGAACAGGAGCTTTGTTATCTGTTTCTGGCATGTTTTCTGCAGGTGCCAGACTTGCTCTTGTTGACAGCTGCACAGTTGACTGCACTGTGTTGGAAACTGCTGCCATCCTGCACTCTGAGACAAAGGGCCTTCCCAATTTTCCTGTCAGTTCTTGTGCTGCATCATTGAAATGTGAGCACACTGGTACCTGCTGCAGGGACTAAACTGTGTTTTGGCTCCTCTCCAAACTTAAAATCAGTGACCCTGATATTTGAGGGGACTTTATTATCTGACTTTGCAAAAGCAATTTGGTTTATGGCTTGAAGTATAACAGCAGTAAAAGCTTTGTACAAGGGAGCTGTCTCAAAAGTACATAGGCTTAACCTATACCAATATTTTTATCATGTCTGATAGTTTTCTCCAGTGGTTTTGGTTTTTTTGGAAGTGTGTTGATCCTTTTTACAACATCATTCCAGTGAGGGTGAGGGGCTGCCAGATTATCAGCTAGTCAGGTGTTTCTTGAGTATGTTCAGTACAAAATTGTGCTCAGTGTGCACTCTGGTGGCCCTTTATTTGATCCATTGCCTGTGGTGCCACAGTCAGTGGACCTCTTCACTTTTCATGAAGCTTCCATCTGTGACTGGTTCAGGTTGGACCCACAAGGAGCAATTTTTGTATAAACAAATAGTGTCTTGCCCTTAATTCAGGATGAGCTTCACAAGTCAGTAATAACTTTTCATAAGATTTTTAAAAGATTACTATATTCTTTGTAAAGCACCTGATTGCAGTAATGTTTCTGCCTGTGGCTGGACTTCTAGGAGACCTCTTTTCTATCAGCAGACTTCTCAGATGACCAGAGCTAGTAGTCAGCAGTAGGACCCATTCTCCTTGCTTCTTCTTTCTTTTTATGGTGTTTTGAGCTGGGTTGAATTGATTCTGCACTGTTGGAGGAGCATACTCACTTATCCTAAGGCTTACAATACATCTTTGTTCTTCCATTCTTTAACTGGGCTCCTGTTGTCTGACATGTCTGCAGTTGTGCTTGTTTTTTAATGAAACATGGGGTGAAATCAGGATTGGTAGCCTGTATGTTGTTTTCAGTTTCCTCAAGAAATAAATCTAATTTTGAAAAAGACAATCTGTAAACTAATTTAAGAACTAAAGCAATGGGGCTTGGAAATTCTCATCATGCTTCTAATTTTTCTGTTAGCATTATTCTTTTCTAATATTCATCTCCTTAATGGTTATCTAGTGAGTTCTCAGGTGTCTTTCAGAGACCTAAGTGGAGTTCTGTTATTTAAGGACTCAGTCCAGCTTGGCTGTTTAACAAGAACAGGGATGGAACCACAGAATCATCTCTTCTCATTGAAACACAGAGCTAAAATATCTGCAGCAAGAACAGAGTTGCCTTAGGTTCCCTTTGTAGCTGAGAGTGCCAGAAGAGGAGTCATCAGAAAATCTTACCTGGATGCAGTCTCAGACAGCTCTGTTCTTTACTTTGGTGTTGACTCTTGAATTTCACAGTGCTGGTTAAGACCTGCTGAATTGGCAGTCAAGGAAAGAGATTCTTCTACTTTAGCTCAGGGATTTTTGTTACTGATACACCAAGTGACCTTGAGGAATTTGCTTATTGTAGTGTTATTTTAGCTCATACTTTTGAAACCTAATGTGCCAGGTATTCCTGGAGCCAGCTTTTGTAGTTTAGGGAAAATGGTAGTGGCTCCTTTTCCCTGACAAATTTGTAGATACTGCACAAAACCTTTCAGTGTGGGCATTTAGATTAGTGTCAAGTGTGTAGTATTTTCAGTTGAACATGAACAACAATATTGTTGTATTGCTAAAAATCAAAATAAGTATTTTTCCTCTTTTCCCATAATCAGTCTTCATTTTTCCATGTTGCTGTTAGAGCTGTTGAACAGCTTTTGATTTCTCCCTCGGGTGAATGAAGAGTACAACACTCCAGGTGGCGTTTGTTGCTTGGTTCCAGTAATGAGCATAGCTGAGGGTGTGTATCTGCAGTTTCCTTTGACCTCAGCAGAATGGTCTCCAGAGATATGGGAAATATTCACCTGATTGCTATCTTTTGATGGAGCTGTGGCAGATCCATGCAGAAGCACTGCCACAGCCTCCTTGCTGCAGCATGAGTAATGTGACAACACCAGCATCAAAACAGTTCTGACAGCACCTAGCAAATGAGGGAAGTATGTGGGAGGGTACTGGAAAGAGATTCAAATGGTATAGTATGAGTGTTAATTTTGAAACAAAACTGAGTGAGGTAGGAGAGCCTCAGAAGAGGTGTCTTTGGCCTGGAATTCTGCATTTAGGAAACATTCTCAGTGTTATGAATGGTTCTAGTGGCTGTGAACACCTTCAGTACTGGGTGCAGGAGACAAATAAAACAGGCCTGGTGCCTGGGCTCTTCTACCTCCATGAGTTACTGCCTGGCAGCAGGGCCCCTCATGGTGCCCAACACCCCAGGCACTGGGATGCTCTCAGTTAGCCACACTGCTGGCTGAAGCAAGAGCTGCCACCTCACAGGCTGTAGACAAGCTGAGTGGCTGGTTTTCATATCCAGGCTGAAGTCCTCCAAGTAGAGTTAGGAGCAAACCTGTCTTTACAGCCCAACAAGTATGCTATAGACCAAAGCAAACTACTTCAAGAAGTATAGTGACTCAGTTCCACAGTCTTGCTGAATTTAGGGAGACATGGCAGTGTGCTGTACCCATGGACCTCCAAAGACACTTCAGACATGGGGATCAGATGGTTGTGAATGAGCTGATATTAGTTCATATGCTTGGACTTTCATTTCCTCAAGTGCTGCTGCTTCTCTTGAGTACAGTATCTCTGCAACTTTTGGGCTAATTTTCTTGCCTATCCTCACAGCAGAGGTTAACTCAAACTTCATTCCTCATAGCCCCAAGCAATTAAAAACAAATGAGAGTGTCTTGGGTGCAGGATATGGATGCCTTTAGTGTGGGTGGTGGGTGCTGATGGGCTGCAGGTGCAGGTACAGAGGAGCAATTAACTTGCAGACCTGTTTCCCGTGGAAAACAGGAGCAATGTGATACAGGAGAGCAAGGAAACTGGTGATGGGGAGCGGCTACACCAAAGGGCTAAGCAGCCCGTGTGGTTTGGAACTGTGGTTGCCTGTGGTGGATGGCTGCCCAGGCTGCTTGGCTCTGCAGCAGGAACACAGCTTTGCTTGTCCAGGCCCAGCAGAGCCAGGGCAGGATGAAGAGAGCAGTTGTGTTGGCAGCCAGAGATGGGTCTGTCCTGAGTCCTCTCTAGCCTTCCCAGTTCCAGCTGGATAGACGTTTCCAAACAGTGTTAACAGCTGCTGTCCACAGGGACTGGCAGAAGTGTAAATGCTCATATTCTGGCATTCTCTCTTTCATGTGCAGAGGTAGCACAGAGCATCCTGTTTGGACCCTCAGCTGTTCACACACTGGGGCCGGGGCCAACCCTGCTCTTCTTTGCTGGTTGGAGAGAGTGACTGCTGTGGGAGCAGAGGTCTGCAGTGCTGTCACCAGCAGGGAGATGCCAACTGGGGCCCTCAGCACTGTGCAGAGCCTGGCAGTGGGAAAGGGCAGAAAAAGCATCTTGGCTCTTCTCCCTCCCTAGTCGAAGCGGGTGAGGGGCCGCCAAGGGCTTTGCAGCAGGGAGAAGAAAGACAGCGTTCATGGGAGCTGCGTGACTCCGAGCTGGTGGGCTGGGAGCCAGGCACGTCAGCACCTGATGGGCCAGCACACAAGGAAGAGCTTTTTGCTCTTCACCTTCTCCAGAGGAGCCCTTTCAAGGGGTCCCAACCCAGTGTAGTGAGGTCTCCTGCTCCACTGCCCCGCCTGTTCTGGGCTGGACTGTGTGGGGCACTGCACTGGCACGGTGTGCTGGGGAGTTCTTTTCCCAGGAGCCTGGTTTGTTCACTGCTACCCTGGACCATGCTGGCTGAGACAGTTGCCCAGGATCCCTCCTGCCTGCCTGTGTCCTCCACTCTGTCATCTTGTGGGGGCAGATTTGAGGGACCTGGATCCGTCCTTTGGCCATCTGTGCAGACTCTGCAAAGAAGCAGGCTCCAGCTGTGCACTGGTTATGTGGAGGCTGCACAGATCGTTCCCAGAGAGAGTGCAGGGCTAGGGCTGGGGGGGTGATCCGGGGGGCTGGACAGTCATCACCTCCCACAGCAGATCCCCACCCCTTCTCCAGGCAGGCTGCAGCCTGCCTAGAGAATCCTTCCTCCAGAAGCCACTGGACAGAAGAGCCCTTGTGCAGCCTTTTTGGAGAGGTGCCTGGTACCTGCTGAGGCAGACTTTCCACAGAACAGATGCCTGGCTATGGCTGGGCCATATGGTGTTTTGGACTTGCTGTTCTCCCAGCACAACCTCTCCTCCAGCCCTACAAGCAGATGAGATTGCTCAGGGCTCTGATCCCTGGTGACAGCTCCCTGCAGGCCATGGGACCTGCCAACAGTCTGGTGCAGGGAAAGGTATGACATGTCCGTGCTTGGAGCATGTGCCTCTGGGAAATGCTACCCAGTCAGTGTAGCCTTGATGCTGGGTCACCATTCCAGGAGAGGTTTGGCTGTGCATGGCCCTTGCCCTGCTGGCCTGGGATCTGAGGAAAGCACACTGTGCCGTGAGGGTGAGTAAACAGCACTTCAGGTTTGTGGTCAAGGATGGTTGTGACATCATGGGGACACCTCTGAGGCTGGGATGAAATCAGACTCTGCCTGCCAGTCAAGAGTCTATATCAGAGCCAGAATCTCTGGCACTGGCTTCACAATCTTATCCTGGAAGCCATTCCTATGGGAGCTGCTACATCCTTCCTGATTTCTCCAGCAGTCCCTGCTGCTTTTCTCACTCAGGTTTATTGGGTGAGCAATTGCCCGAGGCTCAGCATCTGCAGCTGTGCTCACTGTTAGGCCCTGTGGATTTGGGATGGGAAGGAAGGAGCTCGCAGCTTTGCCCTTTGGCAGCATGTTTGCAGGGTACAAAGCCAGCCAGCCCTCTTCCTTACCAAGCTGTAAATTTGGCCCCTTGCTCTTGTGCTCCTCTGGCTTTTCCTGTGGGATGAGGGTTCATCCCACTCCTGCTCTGCTAACTTGCCCTTCAGCTCCCTGTGTTCTTATGCTTGCACACACAGTACCGTCAGCTCAGCTGCCTGGGTGCACTTCTTACTCATATCCCCATTTCATTACTATTAGGAGTTCATGGCAGTGGGCTGTGAAACTCCATTCCCCTCTACCCCACCCTGCTCAGTCCCATGCACCCAGGAGGGACAAAGCCTGTGGAGCAGTCTGCCCTGGCCAAGATATCCCTAGCAGTGATGCCATGCCTGGCTGGGACACTCTGTGCCACGGTCTGTCCCTGGCACCTCTCCTATGGAGATTTCTGCAGCACAGCACAAGATCCTGTGCCAGTGCAGGGCAGAGGAGCTGGTGCTTCCCCAGGCATTCTGGCAGGGACCAGCCATTTCCATCTGCGTAATGGAGACTATAGCACAACCACTATCAACCCACTCTGGGATATTTTTAGATCTGGCTGTGCTGATGAGGGAGAGATGACAGGCTCACTCCACATCCAGACCATGCAATGCCTCTCCCAGCTGCAGCCACCTGCTGCAATGGGAGAAGCATGGGCTGATCTCCCAGGGAAGGCAGCACTGACTGGGTGCTGTGGGTTTGGGCTTGCTGGGAGCAGCTACTGGTGCAGGATACCACCATCCTTCTCCCTCTGAACTTGTTCAGCTTCACTGCTTTTGAGAGAGCAGCTTAGTGAATTCCCCAGGTCTCACTGGCTCTTAACATTAAGGGTATTTCCTGGCTTGTGAAGGCAAAGGAGGGACAAATCTGAAGCTGTGGGACTGAAGCATGGCAGTGACATGCTTGCTCATGGTCACTTGCTGTCACAGAACTGGGGAGCCCTTTCAGCTGAGGAGTTTGGCTTTTCTGCAGGGCCTGAGGCTTGTTGGAAAGTTCTATGGTAGATATGAAAGCTTCCCCTTTTCATCAGAGCCCTGTGTGGGGCTGCAACT
Source organism: Dicaeum eximium (assembly GCA_013396995.1). NCBI lineage: Eukaryota > Metazoa > Chordata > Aves > Passeriformes > Dicaeidae > Dicaeum > Dicaeum eximium. The sequence continues at coordinate 1,046,432 of VWZP01010941.1, read as the reverse complement.
GGTGGAGTGGAAGGAGCAGTGATTTGGAGGTGAATGGGGTGAGTTGATGGAGGACAGGAGATCTGGGGCATGAGGCTGTCTCCTGTGGCCATGCTTGCCTGAACCTGGTCCCTCAGCACTGATGGGGAGGCCTTGCATGAAACAGGTCCCCAATGCCCTGGACACACACAATGACACAGTGCTGCTGGGAGGTGACATTGCCAAGCCATGACTGTCATGGGTGCTGGCAGAGGGGAGGACTGTCCTACACAGCGTCTATGGCTGGGTTGGAGGGGAGCTGGGCTGGGCTGGAGCAGGCTGCTCTACCCAGCTTCACTCCAGGCCTCAAATGCCAACCCAGGTGGGTTGTAGGTTCTGGACTCTGAACACAGGACTTGTCTGGGTGACTGCAGAAAGCAGTGGTGCTAATCTACCCATCCCCTAGGAACCAGTCTGTTGGGAAGGGTGTCATTGGTACCAACGCCTCATTTGTCTTACACCATCCCTTCATTGGAAGGACCAGTTTGGCTGCAGGCACAAACCTCCCTTAATTGGCTACTGAGACCCAGAAGGTTCTGGCCCTGAGCCGCTGCTTCTGCCTGACCCTGTGGATCTCCAGCATCCCCCAGCATAGCTGTGGCTCAAGTGATGGCTGCAGAAAGTTCATATTCCCTTGGCTGTGGCATAGGAAGTTGGCTCCCATGGAGCAGGGTGGAGAAGCTTTGTTGGAGAGGCGGAGCTTTGTTCCTACCTTCTTGCGGCTGGGTGGGATGGGCTGCAGCTGAAAACAAGGATCTGCTGGCCTGGCTGGTCCCCTATGACTGCTGGGACAGAGTCCTCTATTGGCTGGCAGCTCTGTACGTTCACTGTTTAGGACCCCACTTACTACACAAGGATCCAGTGTCCCCTTAGTCCTGTTCTCACTCATACCAACACAGACTTGTGTGGCTTCAAGTGATGTACTCAGGGGGGTTGAGGTGTTTTGGCAGCACCCTTCTGTGTCCCCTGCTATGGCTGGCAGCTGCCTCTTCATGGCTGCTATTAGCCCACATCCTGCCAGCAAACATAGCACCCAGAGGCCTTTCCCCCTGGCTGCTCTAACTCCCTGTTACAAAAAGCAGCTGCAAGAATGCACAGGTTGTCACAAATGCTGAATCTCCAAAACTGAGTGTGTTCCTGTCCCGCAGCAGAGCACAAGCACTTGGCCATGTCCTGCAGCACAGGGATCAGGGCAGAACTAAGCCCTCAGCCCCTGCACCCTCCCACACAGCTCTTATGGCACCTGCCATGCTGCGTGGCTCCTCTTCTTTCTTCCTTTTCCCAAGAGGGAGCAGATAAGCCCCAGCACCCAACAGTGGGGAAGAAAGGCACTGGGACATGGCAGGGCTACCTCAGCTGGCAGCTACCCTGCCAATCTAGTGCCCCAGGCCAGCTGTTCTCATGATCAACAAGGAAGCACCTCCACCAGCAGCACCAGCACTTCTTCCCTCCACCTTCCCAGTGACTGGCAGCATTTGAGGTGCCTTCCCTTCCTCCTGTCTCTCCTTGCCCTTGCTACTTCCCATCTCTTTGATCCCTTTCCTGAGCATCATACTTGCCCTGATCTCAGATATGTAGGAGGTGGGATGCCTCAAGAGCATCTGTCTGTGCTCATGGCCCTGCACCCTGGTAGGTGTTGATGTCCCTTGGTGCCTCAGGGGGTTTTGAGGGGCGGTCACCCACAGGGCTGCAGCCTGTGGCTCTGCAGGCAAGACATGTCCTGGGAGTTGTTTACCAGAGGCAGCATTGCTGACCATTTCCTTTGGGCATGTGGGGAAGAGATCAGAGTGACACAAATGGGGAAGGTTTGTACACCTGAAGTGGACACTGACTCAGGCACTTGGCCTGCTGTGCTGATGCTGTGGGTTTTGGCATCAGCTCACTTGGGTATGTATGGGAGAGACAAGTATGAGTAACAGAGCTGGTTGCTGTGTTGTATGAAGGTTGTTGGTACATTACTTGGGTTCAGAGGCTCCAGTTCACCATGGAACAATGGAGAGGAGGTTCAGGCTGAACAGGATGAAAAGAAGAGCCCATGGCTAGTGGCCCCATCACCATAGCAGGCCAGCTGAAGGTGCACAAGGGATTGCTCCAGTGCAAGTAATTAAGTACAAAAGCTCCAGGCTGGAAATCACACATTCTCTGGGTCAAGGGCTGGCAATGAGCACTGCTGCAGGTCATGTAATGCCACAGAGCCAGCTCAGGCTATTGTACCTGTTTTTAGAAAGGCATGTGCATGAGCTGGAAGAGCAGGTGAACAAAACTGTCCTCAGGCAGAGCCCTCCACACCTTCTCCACTGCCTCTTCTGGCATGCAGGAATCAGTCCTGGCCTCTTTTTTGCTGCTGGAGCTGTTTGGACAGGAGATCAGGAGGGGTGCTTACAGGTCAGGGCAAAACAGCAAGCACGTCCATGCAGCATCTCTTCTTCATGCCTGAGCTACAGATGTCAAAAAATTTAAGTTCAGACCTTAAACTTGTTGAGATTTAGTTGAGATCTAAACTTATTTTGCAAGCCGCTTCATGGTAAGGATAGCTGCCCCTGCAGCCTGCAGTGACCATGCTGTACTTAATTCCAGGCTTGAGGCTTTCCCATCTTCAACTTCTCACCTTTGGCTTCTCCATTTCCTTCTGCCCATACCAGTACTCTGTTCCCTCTGGCAGTGAGGAGATCCTCTCCTGGGGTAGTGAAGTAGCTTGTACTCCTCGCATCCTACGCAGCTTTATTTGTCGCATTTCCAACCCTTAGCTCCTTTTTTGTGGTGGTGTTGCTGCTCCTTGGGATTTCTGTGCCTGTTCTAAAGTTCAGATAGCTGGACCAGACATCAAGATGGCTTTGCCAGAGCTGTAGCTCTGCTGGAAATCCCCTCCATGCCCCTCTGACCCTTGGCCCTCAGAACCAAGGTACTGTGCTCATGGCAACAGTCATGTGTGGGGACAGCTCTTTTTCTGCTTTTTTCCTTAATTTCACCTCCCACCCCCGCTTTCAGGGGGATTCTCCACCCTGTGCTACAGCCTATCTTCTCCATTCCCAAGAACCTTCCTTTGCAACTCATCACTGTGCTGTGGGCTGTTGTAATTTTCCCAGGCCATTCAGCTCATGCTGTAGTAGCAAGCAGCCTGTTCAGTGTTTTACAGCCCCAAATGTAAGCCTTCATCTTGTCATCCAGACAATTGATATTAAGACCTATTACATAGCAGTGGACCAGGGGTCACTGGGGGTCTAAGTAGGCTTCCTGTTGTTGATGTCTCCCCATTAAGCCTTGGCTCAGTGACAAATCTCAGAATGTAGCTGCTAATACGCATAGTTGTTAATCTACTTGAGTCTTACTAATTCTTTATAATACATACTTTTAATTAAAATCCTACAACATTATTGAAAGCAGTGGAGAAGGCAAAGTGTTCTCTATAGATGCTCCTGCTCTCAGCACCCAGAACTTTCATTTTGCCCAGAGAGTTTTCCCCGTGTAATAGCCTCAGGATGCCCTTAGCTGTGCTTTCACCTACACAGTGGCAGTCTGGGGCTCTCTGCCATTTCTCTGCCCATTGCTTTGACCCTTTAGATTATGCTGGCCTCCTACCAGCTGACCATTCATTAAAAATTAACACATGTGTTTGGGAGAATCTGTGATTAAATCATCAAATTGTTTGCAAATTACTTGGGCCTGTAGCATGAGTGTGGCTGGTTTGGGAGCTGCAGCCTCTTCTTGTGCCACTGCTTTGGCAAATTCCCTCCTGTCTGTGACAGCACGTGAGAAGGAGTCACTCCTGCCATTCCCGTTTGAGAGGAGGCAGTGGCTGGATGGTGCCTGCCTGCCTCACCTGACTCTTCCAGCTATTTTTATGGTATGAAAGAGGACGGGGTAATGCCTGTCTGGAGAGCTCAGGATGAACCCATTGAGGTTCATGGCCATCACAGTTCTAAGCGTCTCTGAAATTGAAGTTTATTCAGCAATCATCTCAGAAACTCCAGGACACTCCTGGCTTCAAAGAGGCAGCATGGCCACAGCTGGAGCTGGGCTCATTCAAGGTTCCTGCAGCACTGGCATGAAGAAATGCACTGTGATATCCAGTGATGGCACCTAGGCTGAGCAAGACTCCCTATTTTGCTCCCAGATCTCAGGTAGGCTTCACTGGGGAGGTTGCTGGGGGGAGGTTATTTTAGCTGGTTTTTAAAGGAGTAGAATTAAAGATGGAACCTTTACCCAGCCTATTATTTTTAAGAGGTTGTGTTCATGGTGTGCAGCCTGGTAACTATCAGTGCACAGATTCTACGGTGACCACTGTCACTCTGAACAGAATGGATAAAATATCAACAGGCATTGCAAAATATTTCCCAGACAGTCAAACCAGCCTGGATGCCAGCAGGCACTGCTTGGTTCTGTGCTCTTCTCTCTTTCATGGTGCAGTCACCTACTGGGAGCAGGACATTTGCTTCTGGACAGCTCACCAGGACTCAGCAAATCTTTCTAAGGCCTGCTAAGCTCAGCTCCCTAAGCCTCCCCAAAATGTGGCAACCATGACATCCATGATTCTAGGACAGGGAGCAAGTGAGAGAGGTGTGTGGGAGTGGAGGTGTCTCCAACCACCAAACTCCATTCATCAGTTCCTGGATTTGCAGCTGAGATACAGGTAGTTCTCGCCTGCCAGCAGGGGGTCTGGAAAAGATTCGAGGTGATCCTGCCTGAATGCTTATCCTGATGCTATGGTAGAAGAGACTAATGCAGCCCTTTAAGACAGAAAATAGGAAAAGCAGATTAAATCCCTGTGTCAAAGCATTAGGGAGGCTCATTGTGAGATTCTATATCTTGAAAAGGATTCAGGAAAATCAGAGAGGCTCTATAGAGCAGAAACGCAAAAAATGGCTTGAGGGTGGGAGGAAAAGCCTGGCAGAAAGAGAATTAAGCAACTCAGTATATTTAGCTTTTCAGAAAGACGGATGAGAGGGGGTTTGCTTGCAGCATATGTGTAGTGTCACAAAGAGAAAATGCCAGGCTCTGAAAGGCTCTTTTATCAAGCAGAAGGCAGAATAAAATGGTATGTCTACAAGCTGAAGCCAGACACAGGGAGGTGGGATGCTCTTCTGAACGTGAGGGTGAGGGACTCCTGAAACAGACCCAGAAAAAGTGGGAGTCTTCAATGCTTGTCTTCAATTCAAGCCTACCTCCTCTCTTGGAAACTATGAGCGAACCAAGCATAGTGTATTGAAGCTACTGCAAGGAGATGAACTGCTGAGTGGGTGCTGGCCAGGGGCTTGCACTTGCACGGCCGCCTGCCAGGCGGGACCATTGGGCCACTTCATCTGAGGAAGACCCTTGGAAAACTGGTCCAGTCGGGCAGAGCACTGGGGGAGGCAATCAGGCAGGCTCCAGGTGTTTACCTGCTCCCAAAGTGGTAAGTGTGATTCTTTGCTGTTGAAAACATCTGGAGGGTGGCCAAATTTTTGAGCCAAGTTCAGATTGTTTTAACTTGTTTTGTGTGGGCCTGGTGCTGATTTCTGTTCTTAGAGTAGCCACACCACCAGAAATGTGAAGTGTTCTCCACAGTCTGATCACGTTCAGAGTCTGCATTTAAGAATAATACATAATGAGTGTGTGAGATAAAACAAGTTTGGTCAGAGAGGTAAGACAAACTACAAGTGTCTTACAGCCCAGATTGCATTCCCTGAGCCTGTGCATCAACACAGGTAATCTCTGTCTGGCCCTTACTGAAAGAGATCTTTGCTGTGGTATTTAATTAATCATAAAATATTGCATTAATTAGTATCAGGTCTGATTTCATGACATTTAATTTGGGGAGAAGGATTACAGTGTGAGTATTAGAATGGTAATTTTTATACGGTAAAGAAACAAAATGAGATTAGAAGTCTCTGTGAAGGAAGCCTGGAGGCTGATGTGTGTGTTTGGCATCTGATGCAGATAGTTACAGCCTAATTTCATTCATGAACACTCATGTACATGAGGGGTATTTGCAGAGCAATTTTGGCATGCCCCAGGTAGGCTCCTTTCAAAAGAAGGGCAGAAGGAAGCTTTGCTTATGGTCATGCTGATGTGTCCAAGTCATGCTTAGTCCAACATGAGTGTCTCTGCAGCACTGATGCAGGGACACAGGGGTAGGACCCCTCATTGCCTGCTCCAAGCAGTGACCAGCCCTAACTATTTTGTGCTACCTGCTAATGCAGCCACCAGCTGTGCCCTTTGCCAGAGCCTTTTTTCTCCAGATCATGGCCAGTGCTGCTGTAGAAAATTCTCTGCAGCCACAGGCTCAGCAGGTTTGCTGCAGGTTTTGTTGAGCAGGATGGCCTAGACCATTTGCCTGATCATTTGGTCAGTTTTGCTTTAAAAAGCTCCAGAGCATTCTGGAAAGCAGCACAGCAATATGATAGGATTTAATCAGACTTAATTATTCCCCTGCTGTCTATCTCCTAGCAACATCCAGCTTGACATCTGCCTGCGAATGAAATGTGTAAGCTAAGTAGGAACATGTTCAGACTAAAGTCCTGCTACTTGAACCAAATCACTCCACTAATCATTGGCTTAATTCATCTCATGGCCATCAAGCAGCTGCCAGGCGCTGGTACCTGATTTTCCAAGATACACAGTGCTTGCCTTCTGGGTTTTTTCCAGGCTGGCAAGAAGGGTGACTTCATCCTGGGCTCTTTGCCACACATGGACACCTGATAACAGGATTAGAGTTTCCTGAGTGACAAACATGGGCTCAGGAGCAAGCCCCAGACTTGTCGCTATTTGGCCTCGTGCTGTAGGTCCCCTCTTATCTCATCACTGAAATCAGATCACCTGCTCTGCCCACACGCCGCGGGGTTCAAATGCGGTACGGGGGCAGTTTAGGTGAAGCTTGGGGACAGCTGGAGCAGATGTGGTGCAGTGGCAGCAGGCAGTGCAGCAGCTCCGTGTCACAGGGATAAGGGTGGTTGAGGCAGGGACATGAGACCCAGCTTACGCAGATGGAGGGATGAAGAGGAGAAGAGAAGAGCAGGCATAAAGCAAGTGTTTGTAAAATAAAACTGGGCTCCAGCCAGACATGATGTGGCACAGGAGCTGGTGGAGTTGCTGGAAGAAATGAGCCCCGCAGCAGAGCTGAGGCCACAGGAGGAGGCTGTCTGCACCAGCCCTGGCTGCCAGCTCGCTGTGAAGCTGGAGGGAAGGGAACTGCCTCAGAGCAACGAGCATCCCGAGCAGGTCAGCCCTGCGAGCTGGGGGTTGGTGGGGCAGCAGCCTGAGGGCACATCTACAGATGGACAGGGCTGCATGGATGTGGTCATGTCCCCTCTGCACAAGCCTCCTCACGGGGATATTGGTGCCAGTGATACCTAGGTACTTGCATGAGACTGTTGGTCTCCTGTGCTGTCTCTAGAAGTTGTTGGCATCCAAAAAACCTAATGGTGTATCAATGTGACATGTGTCTCCCTTGTGTATCTGCAGAGGAGCGTGGTAGCTCTGGAAGCCTGGCTGCCTGTGTGCTACACTAGCAACCAACTTGCACTGACTTCATTTGTGCAGAGCACAAAGTGGGGTTTCTGGCTGTGAAAGCGGGGCTGTACGAGCCCCCACCAGCTCTCCCTGTGACCAGCAGGAACTCAGCCTTTTGTCAACTGCCTTTTGTCATCGGGCAGTGCTCAGCCAGCTCTGTGCTGTTCAAAGCAGCGTCTGCCATTCAACACTGGCACCTGGGCTCACCTTAGTGGGAGCTGCTACCACGCTGGACATGATCTTACTAAGATTCCCTTAAAATCACCTTTTGTTTTCCTTCTTTTATCAGTGACAAATGGAGGGTTACTGGGCTGGTCACTAAAGATGCATGTTTATTCCGTACTGTTTCTTTCCTTTCAATTTACGTTCCCCTTCACGACTAGTAATTTCCCTTTATAATTCTATCCTTGAGAGGCGTTATATTAGCGTTTGTCACTTGCCCTTTGCCTAAGGAGCATTAGAAGGCTGTGGGGCCAGCAGGAACGAGGGCTGTGCTGTGGGAAGGGTGCGTTGCAGGCTAGTCGCAGTGCTGCTGTGCTCACAGGGCAGCTGTGCAGCGAGAAGGTGGAGACCGTGCCGGGAAGCGCGTGGAAGCTGCGCTGTCTGCGTGGCGTGGGCTGTGCTGTGCGGGGGAAGGGCAGCGAGGGGGGTCCGTGCAGCGTGGTGTGGTCCCGTGGTGGAGGCTGTGCCACACCGGGGAGGGGGCGCAGAGCCGTGCAGGGGCTGGGCAGGACCTTGTTGGGTGTGCAGGGCTGGGAGGGTTTGCAGAAGGCGGACGATTAGTGTGAAGGCAGTGGCTGGACGGTGCAGCAGGGACAGGTGCTGTGTGGGGCAGTGATGGAAGCAAACCCAGGGCTGCGTTGCCGTGTCGTGGCCGCAGCTTGGCTGTGCAGAGCAGGGCTGAAAGGCTATCGGAGCGGTGCTCGGCGCTCGGGCAGCGCAGCACTTGGAGGGAGACGCAGCGCACTCAGTGCAGTGCCAGGAGGGCGGGCGCTGCCGTGTCACTGCAGGGGCGCAGCGGCCGGGCAGGAGCTGAGGTGCCTCAGTGGCGGAAGGTGCAGCGCTGTGGGGTGACAACGCGGAGCCTCACAGCGGGTACAGCGCTGGCAGGGGCCACCCAGTGCCATGCCTGGAGGCACGGCAGTGCTCTGGAGGTGGCACGGCGTGGCTGGGGAGCGGCGCGGCGATTTGGAGGAGGAGCGCTGCCCGGCAGCGGCCCTGAGGGGGAAGCGGGCCCGAGCGTTTCCCGCGGCGCCGCCGCCACGCGCGGATGCCGGGGGCGCGGGGGGCGCTCCGCGCACGCGCACCGCCGCCCTGCCGCAGCGCTACTCCGGCGGGGACCCCCTGCCCGCGCGCCATTGGCTGCGGACGCCTCCCGCGATTGGCCGGGGCGCGACNGCGACGCCGCTGCCCGTTCAAACCCAGGCTCCAGCTGGCGGACAGCTGCCGTCCTGCCCGGGCCCGGCAAGCCCCTTTCCCCAGGCGCCGGCGCCGCCTCCAGGGCAGCGCGTCCCCGCAGGCGGAGCGCCCGGGACTCCGCGGGGCTCCAGCCGGGACCGGCTCCGCGCCGGCCGCTCCCGCGGGCCCCTGTCCGGGACACCCCAGCGCGGGGCTTGCTCCGTGGCTTGTCGGGAGGACGCGGTGCTCGCCAGGCCTCGGCGGCCGGGGCCGTGCTGGACTCGGCTGTGTGAAGTGGGCAGGAGCGGGGCTGATGCTCAGTCGCAGCGCGGCGGTGACCCCCGCCTCTCCGGAGCGGCACCGAGCCCGTGAGGGCAGGAACGGGCAGCTGCTGCTGGGGTGGTTCTCGTTTCACTGGTACGCTTTGGGCGAACGCCTGTGCTTTATCTTGTGGAGGAGCACGATTTGGGATCTGTGCGTGATGGTGGGTAGGGGATTGCGTGTTTTGGAGAGGATGCCCGCTGGAGAAGGTGGCTCCAACCTCAACCTGTCTTTCTTTCTCAGGTCATGTAGAAGAGCAGATTTAATGTGAAGATGGGACTCTTGGTGTTTATGCGTAACCTGCTGCTAGCCCTCTGCCTCTTTCTGGTACTGGGATTTCTGTACTATTCTGCTTGGAAGTTGCACCTTCTCAGATGGGAGGATTCGAGTAAGTAGGGGAACGGCGCAACTGTTTCTGGGCTCCCTAAAACGTCTGATAAATAGTTGCAGTAGTGGTGAGGTGGTTCTGATTTACTAGTATTAGAGGGATGTGATTAAGCCCACTGAAATGCTAGAGCTTTTAGTATGCTTAAGGGGTCTAATTTGTGACTACCTAATGCTCTTTATGGCTTTACTTTTATTACTGGGTACAAGAGCAGGTTCATGCTTTATAAATCTAGTATTACAGATCTCAGTTCTTGGAATATTCTGTTAGTTTATGATTCCTAATTGTCAAAAGAAAGAGTTTGTATGTTGAGGCTTTTGTTTCCTGAGTCCTCTGTGCATTTTACGATATCTAAGACAAGTTTGGTTTTTTCCCTCTTGTGAATTTTGATTTCTTTTTGTAATCATGTATACTGGTTATCTCATTATCTTGCTTTGTCCTTCAGGAATCCTCATCTTCCATTTATCTTCCATGTTGTTATCTGCCAACTATCTGTCATCTAAAGGATGTCTCTCAACCTTTTTAAGTCCAAAGAGACATCTGACCTCATTGAATACAATCTGAGGATTGTACTGTGCAGTAAGGCTGTAGAAGGTTACAGTTGCAATGAAATTAGGCTGAAGTTTGGTTGCTCAGTTGCTGCTCTTAGTTTTGTTTGTGTTTATTTTGCCTGCATGCAAGAAGTATTTATTGAAAATACAAAAACAAGAAAACAATCCCCTCCTCTCCCCTCCTGCCCAAAACACAAGCCAGCCTTCCCTGCAGCTGTTCCACAGGCTGTTTCAGATGTCTCAGAGCTGACTGTTGCTCCCTGGATCAGCAGCTGAGAAACACTGATCCAGAACTGACAAGAAGCCACTGGTCAAATTTCTTCTTTGCTGTATTGAGTTTTTGTGCGTGCTGATAGAGGTTTCTGCTGCAATGCTTCTTAAACTAAACATTTTTTTCTTCCTCTACCTGCTCTAAATCTTTTGTTATGTGCTCTTAAGAAGTTTTGCATGATGACAGATGATGACTTGGATATGACACTTGTGCTGATGCACTGATTTTGACAGGAGAACTGCTAAGGTGCCTTGGACTAGAACAGGTATTGTAAGACTAAATTTGTAAAAGGAGATGCATAGTGTTTTTCTAAGCAGGGATTTTTTCTTCAGATTTATGCTTCAGAGAGGGAGTTAAAAATCTTGATTATGAGTTTCTGCAAAGTAGCACTTTTTTTGACAAGGTGTAGAAAATTCTTCCTGCATGAAAATAAGTACAGTTGTGGTTAAAAGAACAGTTTTGCCATATCTGCTATTACATGATGATCTGTTACCAAATTATACCACCTACCTACCACCCTTTACTTCCTTCACGCCACCAGGAAATCATGTTGGACTTCCCAAGGCCTGCAAAAAAACCTTTCATGCCACAACTTGTGTGTGATCTTTGTTTGAAATGAAGAAGCAGCTGTGTGTTTATGTGTTATGCACCAAGGTGCTGGGGAGGGTTCTAACATTCTGCACTCCTCTTCGGATTTTGTGCCTTTAACTTTGTGTGCTATTTGTTATTTTATACCACATAGTCCCTGGGGAGTTTTGTGGTAACTTTGGGTTGCAATGGAGTGTTGCAAGTCTGTGTGCAGACGCTGTGGTTTTCTATAAATGGAACACTTTTACCTGGAAAGATGACTCTAAGTTGCAGCCTAGTTGGAGTGATTTCTGCAGAGTGCATTGGCTGCCTTTGGGTGCCCAGGATGTTCTGACAGGAGCACTGTGAGGTAACATAACAGACCTTTGGTTTGGTGTGTCTCCCTTTTTGTAATCTTTTGTGCAAAATGTGTCATTCATTTATGCTTGGAAGTTGCAGTGCTTGCATTAAGCTTCTTCAACATGTACAAAGAGATGATGCTAGCTTCAGCTTACTGTTCGTTATCAGTTGTCACAATTGATTTAGGCTGTACTGTTGTTCCTTCTAGACACTTTTGTGGATTGTGTCTTCAATATTGAATGAAATTCCTTGAAATATTAGCATAAGCAGCAGTCTAATGTAAAGGGGCCAATGTTACTTTTGAAACCATAAAGATGGTTCCTGTTTTCAGTTGGTCTTCAGACTTTTTTTATGTATTAAAACCCATTTCATTTATCATGTAATTTAACACAGAAGGAACTTGTGCAAATTTAAAGTACAAATTTAAAACCCCATTTTGGGAAACTTTACATGAAGAGTTAATGTTAAGCTTCTATAAATCAGCATTTGGAAGTTAACAAATGACAGATTTTAATTACTTGTTTAACTGTGATTAGGCTTTCTTGAGATTGTGTAATATGATACAATGTATAATGGGGCAATTATACTTTGTATTTGCTGAAGGGGAGCCTTGCTTGGTTAAGTACACTAAATGGGTGGTGCATAACTGTTGTGGTTTTATTTCCTGAATTACAACGCAGTATGTGACTTTGTAAATTTCCTTAAGATTGATATGATAATGCTGATGTCCCCAAAGGCAAAACTAAGTCACGTGTGTTAATTTTGGGGTCCTTAGTAATCAAAGATTATTGATTTTGTGTGAGTTATCTTCTTATTAAATTATTTTCGCTTTTCTTGTGACCAGTGCCTTCCATCTGTTTAATAGTGACGCCCTAGCTTCAGCAGTGACATTCATCTTTGCTCTGTTCTTTGTGCTAGAGGAGGTATGAAACTAAGCTGATCCCAACACCTGACACCCTTGCAATCTCTTCAGAGACTGGTTTTAGTAAACTTGACACCTGCGTTTAATAATAGAAACAAACAAATTTGTTGTAGGGTATGGTGGAAAACACTTGATCTGGTTATTTGCTGCTTGTGTGGTTTGTTCGTTTGATGTTTTAGAGATGCCTGTGCTTATCGTTGTCATGGATGAATTTAAATTGTAACTGTAAAGTGGTTTACTGTGTAAACTACTGTCCCTGACACTTGGATGTTTGTGTATTTAGCTGCTAAAGTAAACGAATAGCTAAATTATTTTGTTTATATGTACATCTGACCTCTACAAGAAAAGAGGCTATACTTCAAAAAAGACTGACAGATACACATCAGTGTTTCTCTTAATGTTCCCTTAGTTAAATGTTCTCCGAGTACTGTTAAATCTGTCCTCCTTGAGTGATGCCTTAGTGAGTATTGCAAGATTATTCTCCTTCCTGTGTGACTCTACACCTTCCTAAAATACAAAGGAGAATAGGAAATAATTAATTCTCTAAGGCTTATCTTTACTGTGACAAGAATAGATTGAATTCAGCTAATGTGGACTAATTAACATTGAATTAAGTTCAACTCCTTCTTCTATTCAAGACAAACCTCCAGTGAGTGCTACCCTTCTCTCATCCTTTTTGTGAGTATCATGACTGGCTACTCTTCCCCAAGCCCTGTTTCACGTCAGTAGCAGCATGTTGTTAGTTCTCAGAGCAGCAGCAAAGTACAAAAATAAGGGGTGTAATGCTGAATGCAGGAGGGCCCTTGAGTTCTGATGATGGTTGGGAATACATGAGCAGGGTTTAGGACAGAGGTAAGATTTCCTTTTTCTCTTTGCTGATGTTTGTAATGCAGCTTCAGTCTCTTGCAGTAGTGGTAGGAGCTGTGCACTGTCCATGCACGTTCTTCCCAGACAGGCAGTGACAATGGATTCCACAGCTCCCTGATGAAGTGTTGGGTTGCACAGAGGTGTGCTGAGCACGTAGAAGGGATAATGTGACGTGGGAGACAAACAAGGAAATAAATGGTTTGTAATCAGATTTAGTTGTCCTGAACATTCTAGAAGGAACTTAGAGTAGCAAATAATTGTGCTGCTGTTCTTTGTTTCTGGACACTTGGTTGTCAGGGAATTCTTGCATAGTAATGGTAGTGATAGGGGCAGGCTTTGAAGGTCTGAGACATGTACTGCAGCCTCTTTCCTAATAATTTCCCATCCTATTCCTTCCTGATGCATTTGGCTCTGAGGAGGAAGGAAGATGTTGTCTGTGCCAGTGTGAAGATACAGCTTGTAGGAGGGTGCACTGTTGTCTTTGAGAAGTATGGTGGGAGATGGAGTCCTGCTGACAGGCCCTCCTAGGTTTGCTTTATCAGCTTGGAGGAATGCATTTTTATGCATAACAAATTCAATACTGATGTTTGTTACTTAACCTAATATGTGTATAGTTGATTTTGCAACTTAAAAATGAATGTGTTGTAAGGAAGGAATGATTCCGTTACAAAGCATCCTGGCAATGGAAATATTGGACTCATTCCCCCAAGGCAGCTTTTACATTTTCCCTCTCTCTCAAAGTATTGGAGTATACTTGGGACAAGGACAGTGTGATGCTATTTTCTTGTTCTCTATTGTATTTCTTTCTACATCAGCATTGAACTAATTTAAAGAAATATATACTCTGCATGAAGTACTTTTGCCAAAACCCACATTAATACAATTTGAGCTTGTCAGCTTGAATGTTGTTTTTGAAACATCTTCAGGTATGTTCTGCTGATGTCTCCTTAAAAAAAATCAAGTCACTATTCTGTCAGCTGTTGCTCTGTGTTATTTTCAACTCTAATTCTGGCAAGAGATAGAGCTTTGGGAAGAGATTTTCCAAAGGTATTTCAGGACCCTTATCCTTTTTACTCTTTTTTTTTTTAAACGTCTGTTTCCAAGGGAACTGAGGAGACATAAACAGGCAAAACTGACTCACTTCTGCTTGCAGGTTTTTAATCTGCTTGCATTTCCATGGAAACCAGTCATGCAGCAAAAAAGGCTGAATTAATCAAAAGCAATCAAACCTTTATTATCAATATAAATACTGGTTTATCTCTTTCAAAGTGGTGAAATGGTACTTTTGTCAATCTTGTATTAGAGTCTAATAATGTACTGAAGAAATGGATCTTCTTGCAAGGGCTTGGAAAATGTGTACCCTTTCTCAGGTGGCTACAGCCTCATGGATGTGTGGTGGTATCCAGGGTGGGTGGGTACGGCTGTTGGGCTACTGGGAGTGTCATTTGTTCTGCGTCAAGGGAGTGGATCTTACATACCCTGGCATCTGACTTCCTTCTGTTCTTTGTTTAATGGATAACCAATGAAAACACATTCAGTCGGTGTGTGAGCAACTAGGCCATGGAGACAAACTTGTCCTCTTTGTGGAGAGAGTCATGTAATGGTTTTTGTGTTCTGCTGTCACTGTCCTACTTGCCTTTGCCAGAAGATGGGAATGCAGGAGTGCTCCTATAAAAAATAACAAGTCCGGGCCAGCTCAACTTGGCACTGGGAGCATAAATCTGATTAAAGTGGTTTGAGCTGGGATGGCTCATGGTTAGGTGACTGAGGGAACATATTTTTTGAGAAAGCACTCACAGTGCTGTTGGGGTGGGTAGCAAGCAAATGGTGATGGTGACCATTTTAATTGCTCTCTATCTAAGGCATTAGCTTTATGGGGGCTGTGTGTGTGTATTCTTTAAAGTAGACTTTATTGCTGTTGCCTCTGCTTCCCAGGCTGGAAAACCTGAGAGACTAAACTTTATAAGTGGATATTACTTTTTAAAAAAAGTTTTTGGACTGCTTTATTGTGCAGCACTCTAAGCTTCCTGTAACGTGTGTGGGTTTTTTTGGTGGTGTTTTTTGTTGTTGTTGGTTTTTTGTTTGTTTTTTTTGGGTTTTTTTTTTTTGTTTTTTTTTTTTTGAAAGAAGAGACTGGAAGAGACGGTACAGCACTGAGATGGATTATGGTGAATTCTTTAATGTTTGAGTTATTAGTAACTTCAAGGTTTGTTTCATCCATTCACTTGTAGTGTGTGTTAGTGCTGTACTTTCTGCGCCAAAATTGAGAACAAATGTTTAGAACGTTTTCATAACGTGGATCCAGCTACAGTTTTAAGGATCTCTTTGCCAGTTTTCAGATGCTTTAGGGATTTGAGGATCACAGTGATGCTTTTTTGAAATGCTAAAAATAGCAAGAAGTGTTATTGAGGCAGCAATGAATATTAGAAACAAAGATGTAAAAATAGAAGTTAAAACAAGAGTTGTCTGGTAAAGTAGCTTAACTTTTCTAAGTTTTCTCTTATTGGGCTGAAGTATTCCACTTGTTCAGCTTGAAACTTGAAGCTATAGTGTACTAACTATGGTGGATAATGCTCTTATCTGTGCAGAACACAGGAAAAAATTGATTTGGTGCCCAGAAATTGTCACTGCTCAAGTTACTTTGTGCTCCCCCTTAGCCTGTCAGAATAAGAAGCATGGCTAAACTTAAACTCCAGCAACTCCAGGACACTCAGTGGTGGTAGTGTCTTTCACAGCTGTAATTGTGCCAGCTATTTCTCTCTTGGCTGGAAGCTGATGTGTGTGTTCCTGGTTGCTCTTGCTGTTAAATGTAACTGCACAGAACTGCCTGCCCGGCTCACTCGAGGCAGCTGCCTGTGTGCCCCCAGGGCAGAAGAGACTGCTGAGTGCATGTGAATCAGGACTTATGAGACTTAAAAACAAAGTTCAGAAATTCACAAGTGCCTCTCTGTCTTTTAGAAAGCAGCACTTCACAGGACAGACAAGGAGCATAGGGGAATGAAAGTGCCTCATCTTTTTCTGATCTGTTACTGCTTATTTAGTGAAATACCCAGCATTACTTTATGACCCTGCTGTCTCTCCAGGAATTTGGAGTGCTGCTATAATGTTAACAGTACAGGGCAAAACTCTGCAGGGGCAATGAGAAATGATGCATGACAGAGCTGTTGTGAGAGGGAGCAAGTATAATGTGACTTGCCCTTGGGATTTCTCCAGAGGAGGGAACTGCCTGAACACTCTTCTGGCTTTAGGAGCATATAAGGAGCAGGTTTAGTGAAGGTCAGTGAGGGCATAGCACCCTAAGCATGTTGTATTACAGCCACCTCAAGGAGTGGCTGTAATACAGTCTTAATTTTGGCTTTTTTGGGTTACTGTTTTAGTTCTGGACTAGTACTGCCTTTTTAGGAAGATTGGAAAGTAAGGTGCAAGAATACTCCTCCATCTCCCTGCTAGGGCTGGGCCTTAGTTTTGCTATTTTGAAATAGTAGGTTGCTTGTGCTTCTCTTGACAGCAACTGTCTTGATGCTGTTTGAGTCCCTTCCTATTTCCCCCTCTCTCCATTTGTGTTTTTAGCTGATGGGTACAATTGAGGAACTTGTCAAATTTAAAACAGAAGGTGATTTTTGTTTGCTCCACTCAGTTGACCTCAGCCTGACTTAATGTTTCACTTGCTTCACTTGCTCAACTCATGCCTTTTCTCCCTGGCCTCCCCACAAATTTTTGGGAAGGGTATGTTTCTGTGACTTTGGATGGGGAGAGTGTTCATAAGGAACAGTGTTCAGTGTCTCACATGCAGCTGAAGCTGTGTCCTCTAGAAGATACAGATTTCCAGAGGTCAAAGTCAGCAGTTTTCCATCTTCTGGAAGGTACAATGCAGTGAAAGCACTTTACCTCTGGTAGCAATTGCTCTGCAGCTGAGTGCTTTCAGAGGTGAAAGGATTTATTCATCTCAGCTGACTGTGAACCCCTTAGCAATGCGTTCAGCTGGAAACAATTCCTCCTTGTGAGAGCTGTGTCCTCCGTGTTAGTGGGTGGTTCTCTGCCTCTCCTGCTCCCCGTGCATCCCCCCAGCTCTCACCTGTACCATTGCAGCACTGGCTGCAGTGATTAAGGAGTTGCCAGCCTCGATGGGAGCCCCCCCACAACTCATTTGGTAGATTAGATTGCACTTCTTCCCTTGACTTTGATACACTCAGGCTGCCTTTGGGCACCTTCCATGCTCGTTTCAATTCTGTTTCACTTCGGTTCTACTGACGCTGGCACAAGGGAGGTACTTTGTGATTAGTCTCAGGTTGGACAGCAGCTGCTGCTGTGATCTGAGTGTGGCTTCAGTACTGATTCTGACCGTGCCTGTCACACTTAGGGATGTTTTTCAGAGGTGATTTTTCCTAGTTTGTTATCTTCTGCCAACACTGTCACTATAACATCTCATTTTTTGTCATTGCAGTCTGGGTTTACATCACAGTGTCGGGCTGAAGCAATAAAGCAGCCAAACAACCTGGGTATGACTTGCAAGGACAAGTACACTTGGGTCATGAGGTATAGCTCTCTATGAATTATGTATCTCTTATGCACTTCAGAAGGAATGTAATTGTGCATCCAAGCAAAAAGTAATTTGTACTGTGTGTGCATACCCTGAATAGATGTTTGAACCTGAGGTAGCTGATTTCAAGTAGTTACTCCTTCTCGGCACAGGGTGATTATATTGCTCTTGTATGCATTGCTTTCCTGAGGAAGTAACAGTGTGTGAGGATAGTGCCAAAATTCTAGTCAGGTACAGAAACTACAGGATGCTTCTTAACCAGTTCTTGCTATTTTCCATAACCAAAGGCCTCAACAATCCAAGAAATGTATATCTCTGAGGGTCAGAATTTAGCATTTCTTGCTCAGCTCCAAAAAAAAAAAAAATCTGAATGTTTTAAAATCAGCTATTTCCATTTTTAAGTTCTTATAAACATGCATGTTTCTTAACTTTTTTTGTATCACGCTGGGATCCCTCCTACTCTAACTTGGTTCTGTTACAGCATGTCACTTTTTCACAGTTGTTACCCTGTGAGGTTCAGTGTTTGGACACTGATTAAATGTGAGTCATCAGAGCTGGAGCAGTGCAGGAAGTGTATCCTTTAATCACTCACAGAACAAAAAGACTAAATAACTAAAGAAAAGTTGAACTGATATCTTTTATAACTACCATGAGTATGCATTTTCCAAGGAGTATCTTCTTTCAAAGCGCTATGAACAGATGCATGTATGCTTTAAAAGAAGTAGTGAAAAAAAGATGGCACAGAAATTAATAAAAGCTGAATTTTCCCAACAGATACGTAGCTGATGGCTTCCTGCTTCTGAAGGCTTACCCTTACTGTTGCAAAGTTAATAATTTTTAAGTGCAGTTGCATCTTTTTGTCTTTGTTACCAGTGAATCAGCTCGGAGTAGCTATAAAATACTATGTAAATATTTTTTCTCAGCTGTAATTGTGCCCAGACACCCTAATAGAAAAAAGGTACCGAGGTACATTTCTTAGGATGAAGGGTAATGATTAATAGACTTGACTCAGAAAGGCAGAGGAAGCTGAGGCACAGGAAAGTCAAATTTTTCTACGTCATGCAGCAGCTCAAGGGCAGAGCTATGAATAGAATAAAGGTCTCAGGGTTTTTCATCTCAGTCCAGTTGGCCAAATGAGACTTGCTGTCCTATAATTACACATTCTACGTCTGTAGTTCAGGAGGGCAGCAATATGTTGAAGTTGCTTGATGGGGCCGAGGTCATCTAGGGATGCTTGTAAGAGCACAGGCAGTATTTCAGAGAATGGTATTGGTAGCAAAGCATGGTCTGCAGGGGCAGGGCTGGAGGAGTGATGTAGGTGCTGTAATTAGGGTGTGAGTGGCTACTCTGAGTTGCTGCTAGAAGCTGCCTCAGATGCATCTGTGCAAGTGCCTTCAGAACTAATTGTACAGCCTGAACTGTTGTGAATTCTCATCTGGGGATTTTCAGCCTTCAGATCTGCCCCGTCAAAGGCCCTGTACTTCACACTTTCTAGCTGCTTCAATACCAGGGAGCTTTTTTTTTAATAGTGGAAAAGTTTAATTTTGCTCTCCATACATAAGCACAGGACTCTGTGTTCTTCTGTTTAAACTTAAAAAAAATACATGCTCAGGCAGACTAAACTCCTAGAATTTCTGCTTAAACACTGAAAGATTGAGCTTTCAGAAAGAGAGGAATAATGCAACAGTTCAGGCTGTTTTAACCATAGCAATCACTAATGCTCTGGGTATAATTAGAAACCTAATTACTGTGAATTTACTTGCAAAGACTTTTCAGCCTTTTGAGACTTGCCCCACACAATTCTATCAGGTTCCAAGTGGAGCATGGGCGTTTCTCCATTAAGCTGCTAGGAAATTAGTAATGTTGCTTTTTTCTGTTAGCACTGCTGCTATAATCTCTGTCTAAAAGTGCCTTATCTGAACAATGGAAAGGCTTTTATTATTTTTCATTATTATTAATTTTAACATTATTTTCTATATCTTTGACTGTAGAGCTTTTGTGTTTGGGTCAGGTACTTCATTAGAAGCAAAAGCCTGAGTTAATACAACGTAAAGAGTGCAAATTGAATTACAGTGGAAAAATGTGTTAATTTAGATTGAATTTTCTAATTTTGCCTTTTTATTTAACAGTGCTTCATATATAATCTTAATATTTCTAAACTTTTGAAAGATAGGTTTATGCATTGATTTTGGTTAGGTATGAGGAAGAAATTCTTCACTGTGAGGGTGGTGAGACATTGGAACAGGTTGCCCAGAGAAGTTGTGGATCCTCCATCCCTGGAAGTGTTTAAGGCCAGGCTGGATGGGGCAATGACCACCCTGTTCTATTGGAAGGTGTCCCCTGCCCTGTGGAGGAATTGGAACTAGACGAGGCCTTATTCACATTAGAAAAACATTAAAGCTTCAGTACTGTATAACAATATATTACTTCTCACTGTGTTTTATTTCCCACAAAATTGGTTTTATAATTACAGCGTATTGTATTACAGAACAGTTTGTCTTTCTATGGCTAGAAACTGTGCCATTATCTAAAGGGACTTTGGGCTGGTGTTTTTTGACATTTGAACATCTTGTTTCTTGATGTAGTTACTAAAATGTTTTTTTTTCCCCAAAGATGAATTAAAAACAGCTTGTACACTAGAGCTAAGTACTCTTTATGCTGTGCTCTCCTATGCAAATTACACTTCCTGTGTCAAAGGATGGATGGATGGATGGATGGATGGATGGATGGATGGATGGACTGGAGAAATCTGCTATTGTGTACTGGATTTGCCACTCTTCTCATACAGTTTTGATGCAGTTGCAGAATTCCTTCTAATGATTAACTCTGACCTCAGGAAATGGCAATTAAGAAGTAAGAAGAGCTATTAGGGTAACAGCAAAAAACTTGGTATTGGGAAGTTCACTCATTTCTAGAAAACTTTATAATTACAGCATTAAAAAAAGCTAAGATAAGAATTTCTTATTGCAGACTTTAATGTAATTTCACAAATTTAGGACTACTTTGATTTTGTTTAATGTACAACCGTGTGGTCAAAAGATTTTCAAAAAAACCCTAGATCATCTTGGCTGTTGTGTATTAATTGCTGGTGTTGACATAATTTTGTACTAGTGTAAGTCGTGTGTTTGTTTGTGCCTTTGCCCAGAGGGAATTACTCCGTAAGTAGCTTTACTTATCCTTGTCCCCATTCAGTGTAAACTAATCTTGGGATGGTTTCTTTCTTCAAGGACCTGTTTATAAAAATGTCTAAATTTTTACTTCTTCCTGTGTGAGCATTTTTTTTCATGTTTTATACTTGTCTGTTTCTATAAGCGGTGATTATTTTTTTAAGGCATCTCATACCTCATGCTTAAAGTGAAAGTTGCATGCTTTTTTTTTTTTTTTTGGTGAGGAATTAAGGTTTTCACCTGGTTCTGTGCTCCTATTTTTTTTTCCCAGTTAAATACTTCAGTCTTTGTAAAGACTAAATAACATGCCAGGGTAGGTAATGTGAAATGGGATTGCCCTACTGGAAAGTTTCTGCTGAGCTCCTGGCTAAGCAGTTTCTGCTCCTCTGGCTTGCGTTCAGATATTCTAAAAAACTTGTTTGTGTAGTGAACTGGTCCAGGGAACTGATATTGTGTGAAAATACAGGAACCTTCTCTTCCTTCTCCCTCCAGCTCTTTAGGAAATGTTATTTTTAATCCGTCCCGGACAGACCGACATGCTTAACTCAGGGTTTTTACGGAACAGTCGGGATTTTTACGGAACCACGGGGGTTTTAACGGAACCGTCAGGGTTTTTAGGGAACCATCAGGGTTTTTACTGAACGTCAGGGTTTTTAGGGAACCGTCAGAGTTTTTAGGGAACTGTCAGGGTTTTTAGGGAACCGTCAGGGTTTGACTGAAGCTCGCGGCGCCCCGCAGGTGAGGAAGGACGGCGAGGCCGGGGCTGCAGAGGCGCCCGGGCACCGCGCGGGGGCAGCAGAGGCCCGGCGCGCCCGTCACGTCACGGCCGCGGCAAAAACGTTGGGTTAAAAAAAGCCCGGAAAACCCCACCAAACAAAAACCCAGAGCATTCTTATTTTCATCGCAGTTACAGAATGGCAGCTGCCATCCTCTGGGTGAAAATTAAGAGAACCTTCCCTGGAAGAGTTTGGTTTTACAGTACCTTAATTTGGAGAGACCTTGCTATTTATATCCACTTGTATTTAACAGTCCACTACTGTTGCCTATAGCTATTTTCACAATCTGATCAAGTCCCATCCTGTGACAAATTTCTGGTTTTATCTCCTGACACTCCTGTTCATAAGATCTTTCCTAATGGATTTTTTTCTTTTACCTTCAGTTGGAATTCTGTATTTGCCCAAATAATCTGGAGAGATTACACAGGAATATAAGGTTTTGAATACCATGCTTGCTTTATTGCAGGGAGAAAAAAATGTAGACAAATCTAAAATTCTTAGGAAGTCAGACTTTGTTACTTCATTTATTTACAGAACAGCTTGTTCTATTTAAAGGACTTCTGCCAGCTGAGGAAAGAGAAGAAAAGTTCTTACTATTTAATCTTATGTCATGGGTTGCTGCTGTGGAGAAAATCTGGATGCTCCTAATCTTGAAAAACTGGAAGGTCCAGAAAACCTGCAGATCCTTCTGCAGAGGTTGAAGCAGGAGGAGAATAAAGACACATTTGATAATTTGAATTGCTTTCTATCAGGTAAAATTTATATGGGAACTGCAGACGAAAATACGCTGCAGTCCTCCCTCAAGTGATGATGGCATATTTATAATGATTAAAACAACTACTGCTCTTAGTTTCACATGCGTTAAAGAAAGAAGTAAAATCAAAGCTGTGGGAGGCAGGTTTGTGTTGAGAAGCACATCTGTTGTGTGTGTCTCTCATGTGCCATGGCACAATCTGCACAGGTGAGCTGCCCCTCTGTCCCTGGTGAGTCTCATGTAAGGACAGCTGGGACTGCTCAGGCCACAGGACAAGCTGCAAAATATCTCAGAAAACTGAACTGGGGTTAGCAGGTACTGTTGTTTCTCCCATCCTATTTTCCTGTCTTCCTGCAGTGTGTGACCTTTGTTTTCCTGAGACAGTGTAGTGGTTTGGGTTTGCTAATTTCCTGAATTTCTTCACTTGGGATCTCACTGAACCACCCATAAATTTTATTATTTCTGGGTAAGCCTTAAACCATGACAGACAGATATGTTATCTTTTTATATAATAGCACCTGTTAAGATTTTCAGACTTAAACTTGTCTTTTGCAAACCTATCTCATAGCTTCTGTTACCATCTTCACAAGGTTTGAGCTTCCCAGACTAATGGTGTTGTCTGAAAAAGCACCCCTAAGCCTAGTTAAAACATAAATGAGTTAAGAAGATGGGGAGATAATTCAGATTTCTAGAAATGCTTGATAAAATTGCCCTAAATGAATGGCGAAGTATTGTTTAATTGTCCTAAATGAACGGCAAATTGTATTTGTTTATGTTTTTAAAAGAGGTGATTAAGAAGACAGGGTAGTGAATATTTAACTCTGGGTAGAAATTACAATAAGACTCTTAAGAATTTACCTGGGTTCAGAAAATAATTTAGCATCTACATAGAGGTTGGAAAGGCTGAGACTGTGTGACTAACAAGATTGCAGAAAGCCAGATTAAGAAGGAGAATGAATAGTATTTCAAGATATTAAACTTATTTATGTGAACTTACTCTTGGGAAATATCAGAATTAGCCATATTCATAAATAGAAATATTATGCAATAGAAATGTTCAGAATCTCCGTCTCTATTGTTTAAAGCAGGTTTTTTTGCATCTCTCACCTGAGTTATTTGTATATTTCTCTCTGATTCTGTTTAGCCATTATTGTTGCAGGCTTAGTAGTAAAAAGAGCTCTTTTACTAAAGTTAACTGCAGTGCACTCTTAAATTTTTGTGCCTACATGTGTGATGTGTAAAGAGTGGGAAAAATAACCCTTTTCATCTTATATTATGTGTCCAGATGTGGTAAGCTAGAGGAAAATAAATCTACATGGATTAGTTTTATGGTTCAATTCTTTCAGGTTTAAAATATCTTTTAAAAATCTTCAGTGTTTTTAAGAATAGAGCAAGACTTTGCAAAATTAGAGGATAACACTAGTTGGAATGAATGTAACTAAATTTCTAGTCCAACCTCCTGGTCAAAGCAGCATCGATTATTAGCTGAGACCAAGTCTTTATCCAGTCAGGTTTTGAAAACTTCCAAGAATGGAGAGCGCACAACCTTTCTGTACAGTCTTTTCCAATGCTTCACTGTCTTCATGGTGAACAGACTTTTCTTTACATCCAACAGCCCAAACCTCTCATTTCACCTTCTGCCTGCTGCCTCTCATCATCCCAGCACGCGGCTCTTTGGGAGCCAGGCTCCATTTTCTGGGGAGCTTCCTGCAGGTGCTGGAGGGCTCCTTTTGGCTCCCCCAGGCTCTGTCTTCTGCAGGCTAAACAAGCTCATTGCCTCAGTCTGTCCTCACAGGCCCTGTGTCAGTGCCCTGGTGTTTGATCATCTGCACAATCCCTGCACAATCCCTTGTTTGTCCGTAGCCCTCCCTGGGGACCAGGCATGATGCAGAACAGAGGGTGCATTGTCATTTGGAGTGGTTTGGGTTTTTTTATATTTGGGTATTCCTGTACCCCTTGTCCTAAATCTTTTTGCAGTTTTATGTCAGTTAAATCGTTCTGTATGCTTTTGGGTACGTCACCTTCTGTTTCAAACACCTCTTTATCACTTTATCATGCATTTGTTGCACTGGAGGTTCTCGTACTGGAGTTGGCTGAAGAAATGTCAGGTCAATGAAGGGACATTTAACATGGAATGTACAATATTGAATGTATTGAATATACAATTACGATGTAGGTATTGATGTTGTTGCCTCAAAGGCCTTATACTTCTCATTGGGATCAGTCCAAAAGCATTTACTTTTAAGGGAGTATAGAACAGAGTGATGAGTAGAAAAAACAGACTTCAGGTACCAGGCACCCTCTCTGCGCAACCTGTTCCATTGTGCTCTGGTAGAGACATTTTTCCTAATGTCCAGTCAGAACATCCTAATCTGTAATTTGTGGCCATTGTCACTTCCCCTGAAGGGCTTGCAGGATAGAGTGGGAGTTGAATATGTGTTCCATATGCCTACACTTTTTTTTTTTTGCTTTATAATTGTAGGTATAAAGTGAAGACCAGAAGACACTGTGAGAAGTAATTACCAAAGTAATCAGGGCTGTCTCTTGAAATTTCAGAATTCAACAGATGAGGTCAGTGAGGAAAGGCAGTGGCTGTTTGTGCAATACTTCTAATTCAGGCTCTGAATGCTTGACACACAGCTGTTCAGTGAGCTCAGAATAACAAAGAACTGTTTGAAGGAGGATGGCTGTTGCTGACTGCTGTGTAATCAGAAGCAGAGGACTCCTGAGAAGGTGATGGTTGCAGGGGAGGCCATGCATGTTGTAACTGGTTCCCTCTGGAGAAGGCAGAGCTGCTGAAAAGGGCTGGATTGGGTGTGAACACTGCTGCCTTTTAACAACTTCGGCTGCTGCCAGCTATTAAGGATAGGCATGTTTGGATTGTGACTAAAAATGTGGAAATATCTGGAGTGTTGAACATAGGTTTGTTCATTATTGAAGCGACTATAAATCTGGGGTTGCAACCCGTTTCAGAAGGAGTTGGGCACTGCAACGTGTTGCATCCAAAAGGAGTGGTGTCCTTAAAGTCTCCCTTGTGTACTTATGTTTGGTTTTTCTAATCCTTTTAAGTGTTTGTATTGCTTATTTGATCATGCTTCAACTTCCTGCACATCTTTCTTCGATTTTCTTCAAGTTCTGCAGTTCCTGGTGTAGCACAGGTAGTTTATTTTTTCAGTCAGGTTTCCACACTAAGCTCTTTAAATCTCTCCCTTGAATTGCTTCATTGTTTCAAAACTTGGTGGTATGGGAACACTGGAGGTATTTCATTAATTGTGCAATAAAATATATGCTGGTGGCAACCATGGTGTTGTATGCTGCTGATTCATTTCCCTTTTGAGTCCTTTTAGCCATTGTACACAGTTGTCTGTCTTTCTGCCTGCAGTGACTGCACCAGCAGTAGTGGTTGTCTCTTCCTTACAGCAGCTCCACTTATCCTTGAAAGGTGAGATTTCCACAGCTATAATCCATAACAAATAGCATAGTTTCTTTTCTTTTAGTAGGAGTTGAGAAGTAAGTGCACTCCTTTTCTAAGATACTTTATCTTATAATATTTTTAATCAGTTCCTCCTAGAGTGTGCCTGTGTACACTTTATAACACATTTTAATTGAAAATACCACATTATTTGTGGTATTTCCTTTGTCAGTGTCTAGTGGGAGCTGGTGGGATGAATGTTTCCAGAAGGCTTCATTTTGCATATGTTACTGGGTGCTCCCCTTCCTGCATCCTGTACAGTGTGAAGCCTCATCTGTGGAATGTCTGTCTGGTCCAATAAAATGTTTGGGGAATGCAGTTGGATGGAATCACGTGGGGTATAAATCCCTGCAATTGCGTATTGAGGCTGGGCTCTGACAGGATTATAAACTCGTGGAGGTGCTTGCACGTTGCAAGTTTCATCTTGAAGAGAGGAGCAAATCCATGTTAATAATTTTTAATTTCTCTTTTCTTCCATCTTGTTTCTCCATCAAGGCAGATGTTTTTTGGCTTCTTTTAAAGGACAAGCTTGAACCAGTCTCAAAGAAAAAAAAAGGGGGATGTTGGTCAAGTCAATTGTAGTGAGAAAGAAGTTACATTGTTGTGGTTGTAACCTTCTTAGGACCTGGCTTGTATTGAAGAACAATGTTTCTTTGGCCGTAAAGCCCAAGCCTACTTCCTTATTGTTGTCCTTATGCTAAAAATGGTTGCAAATTTATTTTCTTTTTTTTTTTTAAAGCACTGACAGCAGCAAGATAATATCAGCAAGTGAGAATATCAGTCCTGAACAGTCAGTCTGTAGGTAAGAAAGGGATGGTGCTAAGTTCCAAAACAATTATTTAAGATTTGAAAACATAGTTAGTATTTATTTTTAATTTATTTTCATATTTATGTTATGTACCTCAGTGCCATTATCTTGCATTTTTGTACTCCTGGCACCTGGTATTTAGTCCAGCCACCTCACTGGCATTGAGAAACAACAGGGAGTGAGCTGGAAGTACAAGGCAGTTTCCTTTCCTTCTGTTTAACATTTTGGTACTTTCAAAATGTTTTTGAAATATTTCAAAATATTTACCAATACTTTAGTAAATATTTAATTTGAAAAATTATTGTCCTATGCTTTTTAAAAGTGTAGATTAATATGCTTGATTTCTAGTACTGTGTGTTTTCTTGATTATCTGATCTTAAATGTTGCTACTTATTTTAGAAGTTGTATATTTTAATAATGGCCATTCAAAATGTTTTCCTTCATAGGAAATTGTAGCAAATAGCACTGGAAAGAACTACCCCAGGTATTTCTCTGGGCTTTTAGAAACAATATTTTTAACATCTTTTTATTCCAACATATGTCATAAGTACTCTTTAAAATCTAATAATGGAAACTGGTACAATGTGTCCCAGTGCTTAATTGCTCTTCCCTCTAGACATATTTTTCCTGATGTCTACTCTAAATCACTTTGACCACAATGAAGTCAATTGCAAGCTTTTTTGACTGTCACCCTCTCTTGTTTTAATTTTTTTTTTCTCCCCTCAATAGGTGTTTATGAGTTTTAGATTAGCTGATAAGCTTGCTGATTTCTTAGACTTATTTTCTTCAGATTTGGGCTTTATAATCTTTCTAGTGGAGAAATTAAAAAAAAATTAAACATTGTTACTTACTTCTAAATACTCCCTAACTTGCGTGTATGTTTCTTGGAGTGTGGTGCTCCAGCATCTATTTCTTTGGAATGAGTGGAATAGAAAAATGTGGCTTGCAGTTGTGCTCTAGTTGATGCTTTTCAGTGCAAAGATATGAGGGTTTCAGTGTTGTGGTGCCAATTCAGATCAGCTTGCTGTTCATGGTAACTCATTACAACACCACTGAGTCCCCTTGGAAGTACTTTGTTCCCTTGCCAAGATCAAATATTTGTATACTTGCCATACACTTGGAAGTCGTGTTGCTGTTGCTGTGAAATGTATGGAAATGTGGTTCTAAGTCTGCTCTGATGGAAAGGCATGAAACCATCTTTGAAGCTTCAAGGTTGTGTCCTTTGGTCAAAGGCAACTGACTGCAGTCTCCCATCTCTTCAGAAGAAGACACTGAACTGGGTGGAAGTGTCTTGTTGGCAGTATAGTTAAGGACAACATGTTTTGTTCAGTTTCTTTTGGTTTTAAGCTCTGTAGCCATTTTCTGTCATGTGTCATCCTGCCCTGAAAAGTTTTTGAGATCAGGCAGTAGAGGTTTCTTAGAGGTTTCTTTTTCATTGCAAGTTGTAGAAGTTTGTTTCTTCTCTGTACTGAAGGAGTTCTATTTACTGCTTTTGTTGTTGGTTTTTTTTTTCCTCTCTGTAGTTCTGGATTATACTTGAGTGTGTTCATTCACACTTCAATTTTGGCACAGTCATCTTAACCATGTAATCTAGTTAGAGCATTCCCTGCTCTTGTATGTCTTTTCCTCCTTGTGCTTGTTCATACAGGCTGCCTGTGGTGAGATGCCTGTGCTTCAAATCACACTTGGGTACATTTTTTCCCCTGTAGTGCTCATACAAGTTGTGCTCATCCTCCCTCACATTGCCTTCCACATGAGGAGAGAAGTACACTCGGTTTCTGAATTTCTCTGCTGATGAAGATCAGCAGCTGGAGAATGTGAGGCTGGTGTCTCCTCAGGTTCAGGGCTTTTGCTGAAGCTTCATGGTGACCCTGCGTGGATGGGCCTGGGATCTCCATCACAGGGGAAGCCCTCGGGATTCTCTGCCTCACCTCCCTGTTTCTGCTCTTGCTGTGCTGCATCTGCAGTGTGATGGTCCTTCCAGCATGGGGATGCTGGGTTATCATAGGATATCAGAAGTACAGGAGTCTTCTGGTGTTCTTTCCCCTAGGGCCATTTGCCAGATGGGATGTCGCCTTCAAGTTGTGTTTCAAAAAACCTTGTGGTAGAATATTTGTATTTCTCTGATGTGTGGCTGTTGAGTGATACACTAGTTTTAAAATCTAAAACTCCCTTTTGGCTTTACAGAAATGTTCCAGAAAATATTACTGGTGTTGACTGGGTCTTGTCTTCCTTAGAGGATAGCCTTCAATTTATTTTCTTTTTGTTAATTTTAAAATAGTAATTTAAAAACTATTTCTAAGGCTAAAACTGTCTTTTTCTATACAAAGAAGAAGGTCTTTGGCTAATAAATATATTAACATCATAACCAACCCAAAACCTGGCTCTGTAGTAGAAAGAAACCAACATATCTGGAACATCTTTACAGGAAGTGAGATAATCAATGAATAAAGCTAGGTAGGTGCTTTTGATGGATTGAGTATTCCAATGGTCAGGGCTGGATGTCACCTTATGCAGTGCAGCTTTGGGACAGCAGAGGGTACTGTTGGTGCAAGATAAAAAATGATGTTTTTCACACCGAGTTTGGAATATTTTTTTGCTCCTAATATGTTATTCATTTGGAACTGTTGACATGTTATTAGTCGCTGTTGGATCACTGCCCCATCTTCATAGCATGCATGTATGGATTTACTAAGTAGTTTTGTGGAGAATCCCCCAATTAAGTATTAATGTTTTCTCATTAGTTTTGCTGTCACAAAAAGTGCTACAAAGATGTGTATTCTCATACAGCTTGGTTGTCCTTCAGTGTTGTGGAAGGACTATTCCTTCTTTGTTCTAGATTGAGGAGTTGATTATGCTGGAACTTTTCAGAGAGCTTTTCTTCTGGAGATAAACTATAAAAAAAACCCAGCAAAGGTTTTGGGGACAAAGTTGCAATTATTCCATCTCTTGTTGGACAGCCCTACTCTCTCATCCTGTGTTTTATTTACCACATTCTTGCACAGTCTCTGGCTGCTGTTCACCAGAGTTGTGTTTTATTTGAATGTCAACAGGTGGGCTGTTATTTAAGACTGGATTTTAAGGAATGTTACCATTTTGCCAGGGATCATTGCAGTTCTGTGGAAAGGACCTGAGCTTTCCAAATCTGAGTTGCTGAGAGTACAGTTACATAGTGTGTTGATTTTTGCGGTAAATCTGCTCTAAGTGACTACATAGTAACATTTTTAAGGACTGCTTTTAGTGACTTTTGTCCCATACTTTTTCAGTGATCCAATTTACCACCTCCCCTCACCCTGTGAGCAGTTGTCATGGCACAGCTGTGCTGGGGGCAGTTGCAGTGATGTGCTGGGCCACACAGGCTGTGAAAATCTCCTAAATTTTACTTTGTGGTGTAAGTATTCTGTGTGGCCTTGAGGTTGGTGTTAATTTGGGGTTGGAATTGGTAATCCTGATGGGAGTGAGTTTGGTCACTGCTATGTTCTGAGTCTACTGTAATGTAGTTATGCTTATGGAAATGGTTTCAAACTGAGAGTGTAGGTTTAGACTGAATGTTAGGAAGAAATTATTTGCTGTGAGGGTGGTGAGGCACTAGAAGAAGGATGCCCAGAGAAGTTGGGGCTGCCTCATTCCTGGAAGTTTTGAAGGCCAGGTTGGACAGGGGTTTGAGCAACCTACCCATGGCAGGGGGTTGGAACTATGTAGTATTCATAATTTTAGGTTTCTGAATTTCTTAGCAGCAAGCCTGATAAGGTTTTTTCTTCCCAAGGGAAAAGCTCTCACCTTCCCAGTGGACATTTCTATAAACAATCTCTGTATTCTCAAAATAACACCTGTTATTTTTCTGCCCTGCTCCACAATATGGAGATATGGCTCTCTCTCTCTCTGAACCAATGATATAGAGAGTTGTTATCACTGAAGTCTAGGCATCTTTGTACTAGGCTGCATTGTACATTAAGACTCAGCCTGAACATGGAGCCATTATAATAAAACCTTCTTAGGCCTTCTGATACTGGAGTCAAAGTCCTGATGTCCAGGGGACACAACAACCACAGAACTACATGGTTTTTAAGATCCCTTCCAAACCAATACATTCTCTGATTGCATGGAATTCTGGCACAGGCTTACTTGATATTAAGTTGGCAACAAGAACTACTTTGTCTACTTTGTGAGTGAAGTTTTTCTGCTTTGCAAAGTGATCTAAGCCACAGTGTCAGAAGACACCCCTTGTAGGTACAAGATATTGTAGGTATAGTAGCAAACTCACTGAAGCACTTCATGTGCTCAATCTATCTCTCATCATGGTTTGTCCTCGTGGATAATTTTCTGGGTACTACAATGTGATTTCATTGAGAAGACCTTATCCAGACAGGCTTAAAAAAGGAAAAATATTCATAGCCACAATCACTCTTTTCCCAATCTGTCTTCATTCTTCTGCATGTGTCTGGGATGCTAGGTAGTTTTCAGTGATGGAATCTGTTGGGAGCAGAAAACAAGATGCCTGGTAGGGGTAGAGCTACAGTGGAGGAGGAGTGGATAGAAAGGTTTCAATGTGCTTTTGGGCTTTGGCTGCAGGAAACACTGCTAGCACTGGCTATAACTGCATTTTGAAACATCACTCGCATTCTTTGTGCTTCAACCCTAACCCTTATTTCTACACCTTACCTGGAGCCAGCTGTTTCTGTTCGACTGATGGCATGGCAAGCAGTGCCAGCCTACTGCAAAACAGCAGAAAACCAAAGTGGAAAGGCATTTTGCCACTTTGACCTTTCACCCAGGGGAGTCCCTGAGATGGCTCAAAGGAGGGAACCTAGGGGAATGGGCTGTTTGGGGCTGTGGTGGGAAGCTGTGCCTTCTGTGGCATCACTATGTAAATTTTCACTAGCAGAATGGAGGGCATTAATAATCTACCTGCTTGAAATCTTCTGAAGGGGGACATTTGATGGGGGAACTTGATGGGGGCCACTTCAGTCATGTTGAATATGTTGAACAACTATAGAGAAACTGCCCAGATCCTTCTAACTCAATTCCGGGCCAAAACACTCCAGTGTGCAGATTGTATTTAACTGGTCGCTCCTCTTGTGAAAGCCAGTAGTAAAACCCAATTTATTATGGGTAATAATCATGACCTCAGCAGGATCGTTGAATTTTCACTCCTGAACTCAAATAGTAGCCATTAACAATATATTTCATTATACTGGGAAGGAAATTCTTTGTAAGTGAACCCTAACCTTGTAGTTACTAGATTTACCCTGTGCTCTATTTGGGATAAATTGAGTTCTCACTTTTTTAAGACATTTTCAAGAATTTTTGCCTGGCATTATATTACCAGCTGACTGGCAGGTTTGTCTTTTTTTGCAGTTGATTCCTCTGCATTTAATTTGTTCTGAAGCAGTCTCAATTGAGGGGCACTAAAATCCTAAGAGCAATACTTATTTAGAACACAAGGGTGTTTCACAGAGTCACAAAATAGTTGTAACTAAGAGGCACCCCAGTAGTACAGATGTGGTTTTTTCTTAGGTTTAAACAGAATTTCCTGCTCCTTAGTGTGTTCCCATTGCCTGTTGTCCTTTCACTGGGCACCTCACCTCTGAGCCCATCTCTGCCTTCTTTAATCCTTCCCATCAGGTGACGTTACCAAGATCCTCCTGAGCCTTCTCTGCCCAGGGCTGAGCAATCCCAGCTCTCTCAGCCTCCCCTCGTGGCAGATGCTCCAATCCTTTAATCATCTTAGCTCTCTGGACTTGTTCCAGTGTGTCTCTGTGTAGAGGGGAGCCCAGCAGTGCCCCAGCCCTGCAGCAGAGCCCCTCCAGTGCTGAGCCAGGGGAAGGGTCCCCCACCCTGGGGGCTCTTGGCTGCCTTTGTGAGCAGGGCACATTGCTGGCTCGGTTCAGCTGCTCCACCCGGATTCCCAGGTTCTTCTCTGCAAAGCTGTTTTCCAGTAGGTTGGCACCCAGCCTGTAGGGCATGGTTATTCCTCTCCAGGAGCAGGACTTTGCATTTTTCTTTGCTGAACTTCATGAGATCTGCCTGCCCATTTCTCCAGGCCTTTTCTGTATTTTTTTCTCGGCAAGAGGCCCACATTTTCCCTAGTCTTCTTTTTTCTGCTCAATTACTTGTAGAAGCACTTCTTGTCCCTGACTGTTTTCAGCTCCAGGCAGGATTTGACCTTCCCAAGTCTGTCTTTGCACACTGGGCAGTGTCTCTACGTTTGTCCCCACTCACCTGACCCTGCTCCCACCTCTTGTTTGCATTCTTTTTATATTTGAGTATTGTCAAAAGCTCCTTGTTGCTCCATGTGGGTCTCCTGGTACCACTGCTTGATTTTCTGCACATTGGCTCTGTGGTTCTTGAGCATGGTGGAGGTCATTCTTCAAAATGAGCAAACTCTCCTGCACCAGTCTTCTCCCAAGGCCCATATCCTGTGGGTTTTTCTGAAGCTGGTCCCTGAATTCTGCTCTTGTGAAGCCCAGACTTACAATCTTGCAACTTCCATTGTTTCCTTTGCCTTGGTTGAGACTTAAGGCTTGGTTCCAGGCAACTTCCCTGGCTTTAGTGTCAGCAGTCTGCATTTATTGGCATTGGCCAGGTCAGTGTTTTAATCTGGACTAGTGTTTGTTTTAGATATTCATACCTTGAGTGAACCAGACAGATCAGGTGTGGGTATGTGCTAAGTGTTCCTGCAGAAGACTGATTTTTTTTTTTTGCATGTTCTTGACTTATATTTACTGATCGATCTGTTCCTTATGTGTGTTGGTCTCATCAGTGGTGTCTCATCAGTGCTGGTACTGATACCATTAGTGTCTCCCACTCCAATTGCTGGTCACAGATTCACTTTAGGAAAAAAATTTCCATGTAGTTAGATGTCATTAAAATTACTCCCTTTCTAGACCCTTTCTCATTCCCTTAATGGGGCTTAAAATTGCACAGTCTGACCATGCCCTGGATTGTTCTGACATCATGATATAACCCAAAGCATTTCTTCATGGTAAACCTGCCCTATGCTGCATATATCCATAAAAGAAAAACTACACAACTGGCCTAGAAATTATATAGGCCATTTTGTTGTTACAGCTCCAAAATCTCCTCAATATCCATGTGATAATTTTTTAGTTTCATGTACCATGGGTATGGCCAAGGTAGGATGGGATTCTGACAAGTGATCTGTCTGCTTTTTCAGGAGCGGTTTTCTCAGTGGAATTTATCCAGTACCTTTCCTCAAGTTCTGCATCTTCTCCCAACACCCCATTATCTGTACGCAGTGGCTCCAGTTACCTGTAAGCAGTGGCTGTACCAAATGGTTTTAAAGGATACACAGCTCTAAAATGCTGCACCTCAGACAGATCCTAGTTAGTATCAAGTATCCTGGTTATCACAGATGGTGAAATGCTGGCCAAAATGCTTGCAGAGTGATTTGGGAAGGCTCTGCTTGCTGTCAGTCACTACTGCCAAATTAGCTTAATTAAAGCCAGCTGTGGGAAAGTGCTCTGCTGCAACTGATAACTTTGTTTCCTTCTCTTGTCTTGTGGGCCTGGGGCTGGTGATAACGAGCTGCTCGGATGCAGTGAGGATCTTAAAGTGGTTGCAGTTCTCTTACATATGTGCAATTTTGAAGTTGGCCCTAAATCCTGCTTTTGGCTTTCATTTCTCCATATGGAGTCCTTGGCCTTGAGATGCTGAGGTTTGTGTATCGCCTGGGATAGCATCTACTGTGGTTAGTGTTGCCATTTCTTGATTTGGTTTGGGAGAGTTGGTGGGCATCTTTGTTTTAGTATGGTTTAAAAGGAATGTCAAGGTTATCCAGCCTGAGAAAGTCACTCTTTTATTACAGTTAAAAATCTTATAAAAACTAAGAGCCTCTTCTTCTACAACTAATCCCTGACTTTAAAACCCAACAGCTTAATCCATCCAACACAGTTTGCCTTTTCCAAGTGACCAGCAGGCCTTTGTGTTTTGTGAACTGCTGTCTCAGGCTTCTGCAATATTCTTTATTTGTAGAATGCCCTACTCATTGCTATCTCCCTTCCCTCAATCCTCTCCTCTCTTTCCTTATCATCTGCTCAGTTGTGCAGGCAATTTCGTAGTCAAAATTAGGGCCAAAAAGTTGCCAGCACTGATGACTTGTCACAAACCAAGAAAAGGCCTTTTTCCATTTCGGAGTTGATCCCAGACCTGCCAACATCAAGCTGTTGGGTTTTTTTGCCAGTCAAATGAAGTTGTGTTAGGTGAGGCAGCTGTTTTAGAATAAGGTTAATAAAATGACTGTTGCCTTTTATAAGGAGTTCTGCTAGTGGAGTAATCCAGAACTGGTGAAACTCTAAAATTTTTGAATCCCAGTGAGCCTGTGAAATCCTGGCTGGAAGCATACTTCAGCAGGTGGCTGGAAATGCTAATAAGGAATGGAGTCTGTTGTGGAGCGCTGTGGAAGTTTTGTCTTTCTGAGATTACAGTAGATTTTCTTTGTGGAAATTGACTTAGAAAGGGAGTTGTTCTTGGCATCTCTCAATTTCTGAAGTTTCAACCTTTAGTGAAGTAGAGTTGGCAGTTTCACAGGATCTTCAACAACAACAAAGTCGATGCTTCAGTGATGCTGCTGCACTGGATGCTGGATTATTGTTTTAAGCAAGCTTATCCCTTGTCTTGATATTTTCATTAAAGTAGTCCATTGATATGGATTGGGGTTTTTTTCCTGGTTTTGGGGTGAATTTTCTTGTTCAGTTTTGTTTTCCAGAGGCATTTTGATTGCTTGTTGCAAAGATGCAAGAGACTTCGTGGCTTTCCTGAATAGGGTCACCCTATATGTTTGGATGCAGTGTAGCTCTCTGCAGTTCTCTGGTGTTTTACTGCCTATTCCAGTTTTGCACACAAGCTTTGTGTCACTGTAGCCTTCAGTCTGACTGACAAGGATATTTTTGATAGAATTTATCCATGGACAGTAAAAGCTCTTGTAGCTGGAGGTGAGATTGGCATCTTTTTTTTATGTCCTTTTCCCACTTAGAAGAGTGGCTGCTGACTTTTAGTCACTGCTGACTTGGAAACTACCCTATGAGTTACTTTTTTAAAAAAGCTTGCTTGCTTTGTGAAACACTTCAGGGAGGTGCTCAGCAGTTAATTTCCATTGATCCTAGACTGGAACCAATGTTTCTTCTTATTTAACCTTCTGGGTGCCTTGGAATTATTTTAATGCTTTATTTGGTTGGGTGGTTTTTTTTTCCTCACTGGCCTGTTTCTCTGCCAAGTGCTGATTTAAAGGGATTCATTGTATTTTTCTATGTGGTGTGATAGGAGGAAAACTTTTCCTTAGATTGTCTCCAGCTGTATTTGTCCAGGGACTGAGTGGTGTGTGTGGTGATCAACTTCCACTCCTGCAGCTGCTATTTCAATAAGTTTTTCATTGTCCTGCAATTTCTGCACATGGAAATGAGGCACTACTGACAGTATTTAGTGCATCCCTGCGTTATTTTTCTTATGTTTTGATGAACTCTTTTTTAAAATTAAAATCAAGCACTTCTGTAAAAGAAAATAATAGGAAATGAGAATATATGCACTGTTCAGTTCCTGTGGTTTTTGTTTTGGACGCCTTTTTTGCTTTTTTTTTCCTCTGAGTATGGGTGCTTTCAAAGTCAAGCAGATACTCTGGGAGCACCTTTATTTCAAATTTGCTTGTGCCAGTATTTGGTTTAGGATGTGAAGGCTTTTGTGTAGACATAATGCCCTTTGTAGACCAGTTAGGGTGTCAGTAAGGTAAAGACAAGTTGCTTCTCAAGCCAGTCAACTTGGGAAGATCACATATTGTCTAGGATCTCTCAAATCAAAACTTTAGGTTGGAAGTCATAGCACGTTTTGGAAACTTACTGAGTTTTAGGATTTGATGGGCCAGAAATCTCTTCAAATTTCGCAATCAGTCATGGCGATGCTGTTAAAAGTTAAAGGAATTCCCACAAACTTCCCCCTGGCCCCAAACTGCAAAATACTTGAGTGAAAAATGGGTCTAGCAGACTTTCTGTTCAGCATCACCTTTCATGTTAATAAATGATCTAGGTCCTTGATATGCAAAAAAAAATTCAAGTCTGATCATTTTCTGGACAAGATACCTCTAAAACACTTGTATTCAGGAGATGTTTTATGCTCATGCCTCGGACCTTACTCCTTCCTGTGATATGTTTGTGCTCCAGGCAAAGACAGGAAAGATGACAAATCTTACTGTAAAACTCTACATAGGACCTTGTTGGCAGTTATTGTAGTAGTTGGGCCAGATATTGTGCTTTAAGGGTTTGGGAAACTTTTGACCACTGGCTAAATATCCTAAGTTGTAGATAATTTTCAAACAAACTCAAGAATGTGAATTTCCTGATGGAAGTATTTGTACTTCTGCTTTTGAGAAAGGAGAGGTTCCTGAGAGTTAGTTTGGAAAAGGAAAAGTTTTTGCATGTGAGGGAAAGGAAGGAAAAAATAGTTGAGTGGCTCAGTAGGCATAAAACCAAGACCAGTCTATTATAATAGTTGTTGCCCTGATTGTCATTAATTCTGTGTAGATATCTTCATTTATGTAAACCAGAAAATAATGTGCATCAGCCTTCCAGAGTTCTGACAGTTGTGTGAGTATATCTAAGTTTGAGACACAAACTGTGTTTTATTAAGGTAAAAGCCCATCTCCATATTTAAAAAAAATGCTACAAGACTAAAGCAATTTATTTCAAATTAGAAATGCTTTTTGTTTTATAGTATCTAAGCTAACAATATATGGGTTTTTTTGCAATATGAAAATACAGAATTCATTTTCTCTGTGCTGTGTAATTCCCCAACGCCCAGTACCTATTTTCTGTCTTGCTACATTGATTGTTATCTTCAAAGAGAGAAATTGTACTGTTTTGTATTTATTGCATGTTCCTCTATGGAATTTGGGAGTATGACTGACTTTGTGCTACAGTAATAATTGAAACCAAAATATGAGGCTTGTCTTAAGAGATAATGAGTTCCTTAAAATACTGAGAATCTGTTTGGGATTAGCTATAAAGGATTTCCTATTGTCAAGAAAATAACTTCTTGGATACCAGCTTTGTTGGTAGAGTGTTTTTGTGACTTTATGGTAGTTCTGTACCTTCTCTAGAGTAGATACACTTCAGTGAAGTATATCTTCATTGAATGCCTGCAGCACCTTGATCTCACCTTGTCCTTTGTCTCTGGGAGCTGTCCCCTTCCCTTGTGGAAAGGGCAAGGTGAGAAGCAGGTGCTGTTGGCCTTCCCCTGGCGCAGGGAGCTGTGATGGGCACGGAGGAGCTGCGTGTCCCTGATCCACGTGAATCACAGCTCTGCAAAGTTATGTCATAGATCCAAATAAATACTGATCTTATGAGAAAAACATACCAGCCCTTCCTGCCACCAAACAGTTATTTGGGCACTGCTGAAGACAATAGCAATGTAATATCCTTCTGAAGCATTTGCCAGCTGGCGCAGGACACCGCATCTTTTCATTCCATTCATTCATTGCAGAATAAAGAAAATTGGCGTGCTCAAACCATTTTAAAAATACATCTGCTCGGAACATGAGTGTTGTTTCTTGTTCAGTTCGTTTACCACTTCATAACAAATGTCCTGATGAAAAAGGAGCAATGCACAAAACAGCAAGTGTAAAAAGGTTGGTTAGGTTCCATGAAATTCATAAAAATCGAAAGAAAGAAATATTACTACATCTCTCAAGTTCAGTATCACTAAGACAGCTGTGTTTTCAGTTAAATGACAGGAAATTTAGAGGTGATAGAGAATGACTTTTCTGTTTACAATGTAACGAGTAGACCTCGATACCACATTAAATTCTCCAGACAAGTGATAATACTTTGCTATATCCATTCTTAGCTCTCAAGCCTTTTATCCAAGGGGTTTTGGAAAAAATCAGATTGTTTATTTTTATGGATGAGAAACAATTTAATCAAAGGACTTGTTCAGGGCTGCATGGGTTATAGCAAAATTACCCTGTTGGCTGTGGTTTAGTTTGCAGAGACTCAGTCAGAGCCAGCTGTGCCTGCCCTCCCTGCAGCAGAGCCTGGGCTGAGCCTCAGCGCTCCAGGTCAAGTTTCCCGGTGTGGAAGCTGGCTGGCTCCAGGCTGAAGCACAAAAGGAACCTCATATCTGGACAGAGTGGATGGCCAAGGAATTTGGTTTCGGATCTAACCTTGGCTGTGAAGTCAGCTGTCAATAAGATGAGTGTTTTGGGTGAGCCACAAAAATGGAGAGAGAACCTATGGGCTTTTAGTACTGTGTGCTTTGTAAATGGGGTATATAAAATAGTATGAATAAACCATTTAATAAATGGTATTTAAAGAGATAGTGGCTAGAGCAACAATGCAGAAACTTTAATTTGTACAGTGCATAAGTGAATTACTGTTAAGAATGAGATATTTCCATTATTGTGATATCTCCCAATGATGTGTGTTCTCAAATGAGGATGAATCTTCCCTCACAGGTATGTTTTGTGAAACAAGCATCATCCTATTCCCACATCTCTGTACCAAAATAAATATAGCCAGGTGACACACAGGACAGGCATTCAAATTTAGTGCAGCCTTGTTTTAAGACAATTTATTAAAACCAGGGTTTATTGGAAATGTTCTTTACAATCAGATGTTTCCTGTTGCTGCGTGACTTCTCCTTCCCATAAAGGGACTAAGTTTTCAACTTTGAACCTGGGTCTCCTATCAGCTGCAGAGAGCACTGGACTGAAACTCTGCATGTGTTTTGTTTGCCAAAACTTGCAGTCCCTGTATTTGCTGCTATTAGCTTTCACATCTGTGATTAGGAAGTGTGCCTGTGCTCTGTATGACCTTTTTGTGTAATTTCTCATCTTAGATATTGAAAATGTTAGAATAATGCTGCTCACACAATACACTTGAGATCATAACTCCTTGTGGCATCTAAACATGGGAGCACTACTGATTGTTTTTGACAGAGTACGTGTGTAGGAGCTGAGATTATCAGTAAGAGTAGTATTATATGTTTCCTTTGACCTTCACTGATGCTGTGTGAAGTGGAGCTTAGGTGATGTCTTAGTTAGTGCCTTGAGTTTTAAATGATGAATATGAGTCACTTGGAACATCCTTGGACTGTGGTACAAAAGATGTTATTGTAGTGACCAGTGCCCTTAACACAGAGCCACACAGTGTGTTCAGAAAAGAAGGTGTCAAGCAGGAAAATCCTTGACACTATAGGAAGAAAGAGCTTAGTAAAGCAAAATAGACCAAACTGGGGAACAGGGAGCCCAGCATTAATGCAGAAGTAGGATACTTAATAAGTTAGTAGGATGGCATTTGCCATTAAAGTGAGTAAATTACTTAGCCCTTCCCCAAATCCATCTTCAGCATGTAAATCAATGTGTTAGGAAGTGAAGGTTGCCCTGTCAAAGAATTTTTAAGTGCAGGCACTTAGATTTTACTGAATCTGAGGAAGGATATTCATGCTTTAGATATTTAAGTGAGATCTCTGAGACAGAACTGAAATTATTCTGTTCCCTTCAGTTCTCTGGATATAAGAATTATCCATTATGTTGCATAGTCATGATGAGAGGGTCTTATTCAAAACATTTTTTCTTTGGGGCAGGAGATGTTCTAAGACAGATCTTCTTGCCAAATGAATCCCGACAGTAGTATTTGTTTTGAGAGTGCATTGCTTTTGTGCGCTTCATTTCCTGACTAGCTGAAACATAAGAATAGTCTTTGTTGTTATTGATCTCTTTGTCAGCAAGTTATGAAGAGTTTCATGCATTAAATATTCCTTCTCTGGTATGTCACATTCCAGAATATTGATCTCCAATAGAAAATAAATTTTGGTGGTTATTGAGATGTTTGATCCTTTACTTCTCAGTACTCAGCAGAAGAAGGGAGACAGATGAATGATAGACCCTTAAGGATGTTCTTCTAATTCTGTGATAAAAATGAAGCACCTCATCTTTTGATTTTCATTCTGACTTTGAATCAAAATTTTGTTGGATGATATGACTGCAGTTGCCATCCCCAGGCCAGCTGATGGAGCTGTGCAGGATTTGTGGTCTCCGATCAAGCTCTGGAGGTATAAATTGCACTAAATGTTATTAAGTACAGGTTGTAGTTCTGTAGGAATCCGTCAGAGTATCTGGAGAGCAGGGGTGTATGGAATGAAAGACATTGATTATGCATATGAGAAAGCAATACAGACCTCAGAGCTTGAGCATCTGAATAAGGATGTGCCAAATCCCAGCCTTATGTTGTGATGTATTCCTGTATTCCCTGTTTGGCTTGGCCTGTGGAGTGTATTGCTGTAATGGTATGTGGTATTGAGGCTGTGTTAAGCCTTTATTATTAAACTTTTATAACTCCAGTGGGACTGATAGTTTGTGGTTTCTCAGGACCACTTCCAAAGCAGCACGCAATCGTGTTGTTTTTCTTGGGGAAGTTACTTTATTGCTGAAGTATGGTTTTGCATTTCTTTTTTTTTTCTTAAAAAAAACCCTAAACAATTTCCCCCCAGAAAACAGATAAGGTATTAGTTCAGTTTCTTCGTTTTCCAACAGGTTGAGGCAAATATCTACAAATCCTTGCAGGGAGAATCTGTAAAAAGCAATAAAAAGTTAGTGGCTTCCCAGAGAGACTTACTATAAAAATCTTTACTGAAATTTTGAAACAGCACTTAGGTAAACATACAGTTTATATACAGTTCTTGTTTGAATGTGGATTATATTTGCGGTTCTCATTATGTGTTGCCACTGCTTGTTTTTTGGTTTGTATATTGCATTTTCTTCAATGATAAAATCAAAATAAGAATAGTATTTGTGTTGGCAATGAATCCACATATTTGCTCCTACATGATTTTAAGAACTTGACACGATTGGGCTTTTAAGAGCTGTTTCCATAAATCTCTTCAGTGTAGTGCCTATGTTAAATGTGCATGGAGTATGAAACTTCAGATGTTTTTCAGCAGGGCTTTGTCTCCGACAAATCTGCAGTTTGTTGGTGAGGATCGTCACTCACTTGTGAAGATCCAAATCTTAGTTTAGTTTTCTGTTTAGAAACTAGAGTACTGGAAAAGATACAGCACTCTGTTACGGGTAGCAGTTAAATAGTAGTCTGGTGTCCAGAAATGCCCCAAGCTAAGGTGCACAATATATGCAGCAAGATGGATGATTTAATTTGCCTGTCCTGGGGACAGGGGAGCGTGGTGCACAGTTATCCAGGACCTGAGAGAGGTAATGGGTTAGCAACACTTGAAGTGCATCCCTTGCCTTGAAATACAGTCAGTCCACATACCTGGATGTCTTAGCTGGACTGTGGTGTTAGTGCAGCAATAAATGTAGTCATCACAGATTTGCTTGCAGGTGGGTTTTTTTGGGGGGTTTGGGTTTTGGTTTTGTTTTTTCTTTTACTACAGAACAGATCTGTGCAAGTCCAGTTGTGTTCCTTCAAAGGTACATTCAGCTCTGGGTCCTGTATGGAGCATTGTTGCAACTGAGTTTAAATTTGTTCCCAGAGCAGCATTGAGGGTCTTTGCAGAGTCTGTCTTCGAGCTCCTTTTTCCAATGAAATGGGATCCTTGTGTTGGTTTCACAGCAGTGGAACAGGGTCTCACACAACACTCCTCCACACTCCAAAGGGGCTGTGATGGAGTGCATTCAGGTAGCCTGCACAGCACTGTTTTGTGAGGGATGATGGAGCAGATTCCTATATTGGTCCGATTTGTGAAGCTCTCACTGGATGGTGGGAGTGAGGGGAAAGTGACCCAGAGCATAGGTCCCAAGGCAGCTTAATCCCAAAGTTGACACAAAGTGACCCAAAGCAATTTTACAATCTGGCTGGTGAAGTCTCAGCCATCATTCCTGGCACTGAGTGCGTTCTAAATTGAGTGAGTGCTTGTGCTGTCTTTGCTTCTTCTGATGGGTTGGATAAGATCCAGAATTACATTTGGGTTTTGCTATATCTTGTTGTTTTGGTTTTTTTTTCCTTTTCTTTTTTAAGCTGCTAGAGCCGCTGAACAAAAAAAGATTGTAGTTAACATGAAAACAGATGTAAAAGACTGGCACTGTGATGTGTGCAGCCTGTACATATTGGCAAGTTACTGTGTGTCAGATTTCATGGTTTAGGCATAAAGGCTGCCCTTCAGTTAAGGCAGGAGGAAAAACATTTAAGCTTCTGTATGGAAATAGGTATCTGAAAGGCTGGGGACTGCTCCTTCAGGCACGAGCACTCCCTGGCACCTAAAGCAAGGGTGCATGTAAGTGGGTATGTTTTACATTGTGTCTTAATGAGTTTTGAAAGATAAAGCCATTGAAGATTGCCTTTGAAAGGTAGAGCACACTCCAGGGTTTGGGGAAAGGCACTGGGCACAGACAGAGCTGCAACTTTGTCTCAGCGAAAAAGATCCCCTAGGGGAGGATTTTGAACTGAGCAATGACTGGAAGAGATTTGAAAATAGAAGCAAAGAAACTTTTCTTATGTTTGTGGAAGCAGAACTCAGTGTATTTGCAAGTAAATCTGGCTTGCTTCAAAGAAATGCTTATCTCCATCAACTTCTGACAGAAATGAACTGTAGCTCTGAACTGGGATGTGAGTAGCTTTTTGGGCAGAAGAAAGGTGACATGTTATCTTTTCAGCTTTCTTCACATTTATAGTTTCTTCACTTTTGGAGTCTTGATACGAAATAAACACAGTGTTTTAATAAAGATCCATGTTTAGTAAAATTGCTTATGGAGGTTGAGGGGCAGTTGACTATAATGCAGGTTATTCACAGTGAATTTGATTAGTTGAAACTAATAGTAGCATGAAGGACTGGATTGGAAAAGGGAGCACTTAATCCACTTGTAAATTGTTTTTTTTTATATGAGGAAGATAATGTTCTCAGTTAAGGGAATGAAACATGATACTATTTTTGTGGGTTGCGATAATGTTATTAATTTGGTGCTTGCAGTGCTTTTCAGCCATTCTTAGATAAGTCCTAATATTTCATGTGCAGTGTTTGAATGCAAAATATATTTCAGAAAAATTAACAGCTTTTAAATTTGACATTAACTACAAAGCAGTACTTTATGTTGATAAAAATCTCAACAGTTTTTTAAAAGTAGAACCCCACAGAGATACTTTAAAATTGATGGCAGATGAAGTTAATGCAGTTAAAATGAATTAAACTCCTTGCTATTTAGAATAGTATAATGATGTCTGAATTTTATTCCCAAAAGAGGAAATACAGTTTTTAAATCCAGATGGATTTTTATTTTTGTTGGAGTAAGTTTTGAGGCTAGTAATATCTTCTTTTTAATTTTTTTAATGTTACTACCATAGTGCTAGATCCAAGACAGCACAGACCTTCTTTTTCTAAATTCTTTTAAACCCAGTCAAATTAACAGTCCTTTATTAAAACAGCCATGTTTATTTTGAAAATTAGCAGTTCCTTATTGCATTTTTAAGAGTTGGAAATAAGCACCAGAATAATGTAAAATACTGAGAAGCCAAGGGCTCAGTCCTGTGTCAAGTTATTTTCAGCTCTAACAGGGTAAGTGCCAGTGCCTGTGATTGTAGCCTGCCTAAATTTCAAGTGATGCAGCAGGAGGTTAAACTCTTTTCAGCAGGCTAAGTTTTCTTGTGCTTGAGCTTTTTGCTTTCCACTGAGGGCTTGCACCTTGGCAGCCTTTGTGGTGCTGCAAAGGATGTGTGATGAGTTGACCACATCTGAAACCTGAGTGATGAAGAGAAATGTCAAAGCATTGTCTATTTGTTTAGGTGAAGGTGAAAGGCAGTTCAGCTATTGCTGTGTCAGTTAAAAGCTTCTCAGGCCATAAAATTATTTATCCTATTGTGGTGGTTTGTTCTTTTCTGTGTTTTGCCCATTGGCAATTTGTCTCTAAGTTCTGGGCCCTATTTTGCTCCACTGGTAGGGAAATGGAATTTGGTAGTCTTTCTCCTTCAGTCAGGACTTCCATGAAAATAGATGGCAAACCAGGAGGCTAACTAAATCTTGGTTTGTCTCAAATAAGCATAAAGTTGGGGGAAAGCCCCATTATTAAACATGATACCATAATGCAACTCCACTTGGAACAGAATATCAAATTATTACTGATAATTTTGCAAACAGATTCTAGGCTGGAAGGGTGGTATATGAGGA
This sequence comes from Dicaeum eximium, assembly GCA_013396995.1. NCBI lineage: Eukaryota > Metazoa > Chordata > Aves > Passeriformes > Dicaeidae > Dicaeum > Dicaeum eximium. The sequence goes on along the minus strand of VWZP01010941.1, from coordinate 1,001,650 downwards.
AAATGAATGACTGATAAAGGGGTCTGGATCCTGGGGTGAGCTGAGTGCAAGCAGGCACTAAGGGTTTCTACGTGGCCAAATGTCAAGTAGCATATATGAAAACTAGGATCTTTAAACCACAGTTGAAGCAAAGGGTGCCCCATAGTATGAAACAGTGACTAAAAGTGTCAGGCATTAACTGGTGAGGAAGTGTTGCCACTGCAGCCATGGATAAAAGCATTGTTGTGATTTCCAGATAGAAAAATAAAAGGGTATCAAGTATAGAGGTTGTGTTTTCTTGATGCTTGGCACATGTGCTGCATATAGTGCAAAGGTAAAAAGATATTGATGAACTGAAATGCACTGAGTTGGAAGCCACTACTGTCAGTAAAGATGTGGGAAACATGGTGAGCATGGAGTGCAAGGAGCACAAAGTGCTTGGCTTAGCGAACCAATGAAGTGTCAGGGAAGAGCTGATCATAACAGGCAGGTCCCCTAAGTGGGGACAAAATATTGGGAATACATTTGATAAGAAAAAACTCTCTAGGCCAGCAGTCAAAGCACATTATGATTCAGTTGACCAAGCTTATTAGACAAAAAATGGAATTCTTTTCAATGAATTGTGGCTACTTGGTTGGTTAATAAATACTCCATTGTTGTGCCTTTGCTAGGTGCCTGTTGTTTTGTCTGGTTGGTGAAGAAGTTGTTCTGCTTCCTAGCAGAAGGGAGCACAAGGAATTAAGCAAAATAAAAAAAAATGTTACCGCAATAAATGGTGCTGGAAAAAAGGGGAAAATGAACTTGTACTCTTGTGTTACAGATTCAGTGGTTCTTTCCTTTGACTCCGTTGGACATACAGTAGGCTCAGGTACAACATTGCCTTCTTCTCTATCTCCCACCTCATGACAAGGCTTCTACTTAATTGGACATGGTGGCCATGTTGGGAGGCAGGACACTGAGTCAGACTTCTGTGGGAATCAGCCATCTAGCCAAAGCGTAAATAGGGCCTTTCCTAAGTGCAGTGGGAGTTTAAGAGCCTTAGTACAACACAAGGATTAACCTGCCGGACTCTTCCCTTACCCAGCGAGGAAACGACCTGGACACGCGTTGATGATGCAGTTTGTGCTTCTCTTCTCATGTGAAAGGCATTAAGATGATGTCACCCACCAGCTGAAGAAAAACTATTTCATGCTGCTAGGTTAGTTTCCCAGCTAAACAAACAGTTCAGTTATTTGGGGAAAGACATCAGGATTGCTTCCAGGAAGGAGAAGATGAAAGAGCTGTAACTAAACCAATAGGGCTGGAAACTTTTTTTTTTGTGGGTGGAGATTGACCAGCATTATTGAACCCCAGGGCAAATCCTTCCCAATTTCATTTTGTTTGGAACCCAAGCATGACCTACAATTAAACTGAACCTGAAATCAAAAATTCTTTTGTGTTGTGGGCACTTTACTAGATCAGTAACTCTCCCTTTGGCTGCGTGTAATGTGGAAGCTGCAGCCAAGGCATGCTGTAATGAGCATGATACTCGATGAAATTCAGTTTACAGTGTATATATAATGATATATAAAGTGCAAGGGAAAGGCTAAGAATTGCTCTTATAACTTTAAACCGCTTGACACTTAAAAGATGGGGATATTTATTGTCTTCCACAAAAGACAAAACCTTCGCTTGGATTTTTTAATTTTTTTGTATCTTGCTTGCCAGCCTTTCCTCTTAGGTTGATAGGGGGAACATGCTGCCTTCCAACATAGCACCTGTCTTCTGCCTGCACAGTTTGAAAGAGAGCCTGCTGCCTGACACTAACATCGAAGCTTGAACACATACGATTTACTAACCCCTGAACTAGTGGTAGTAACTTACTTTGTTTAAAACACCTCAAACTTCTACTCTCCTTGTATCTCCTCTAAAACCTGTACCTGGAAACAGATCTATTATTAGTGCATGATCTGATGTGGGAGTATCTCTAGGGTGCCAAATGGATATGTCCTTGTGTATATGGGGGGAAGAAACCCTCTATTAATTCTCTCTTACTAATTAATATGTCATAACTGAAGTGTGTTGTTGCTTGCCTCCTGTATTGGGTGGTGGTCTCTTCAGTCTGCAGAAGTTGCATAGGTTTGAGATACCCTTACTTAAATTTTAATCACAGGTTTTGTATCTATGGAGTTAACCATAAATGTTTCTAGCAATAGAAAAGTAAACGTAGTGATGAAAAACAGTTCAACTGCTCTGTGTCTTTTGGAGTTCTGCTAATGTGGAGGGTGGGAGACAGGCTCCTGTGAGCCATTGGACTGCCTGGGTCTGTTTTAAAAGCAAGGGTCTTTGTTCTGCTTGCGTTTTACAACTCAAGCTTGGATTGGTTAGGAATTGAGACAGTAAGACTTGATCTTTTGTAAAGCTTTTCACTGCAACAAGACTGATTTTCTTCATTGAAGAAATGTGAAGAAAACTCATATATTTGAGAAGGGAAGCTCAGAAATGTCTGAGAAATCTGTATGTTTATTGCTCTTGTGTTTAGTACTTTGCAGTTACTGTGCTGCGAACTTCGCCTTGCTCTGAACTGGTATGTGTAATAAGATGTCAAGATGTGTGATGCCTGTCCAACTGAGGGTTAGCTTTCCTTGTTGAACAGGAAGGAGAGAGAGAAAAACTGTGGCTATTGTGCTTCCGCTGTCCATCCCATCTCACCTTGCTGCAGACCCAGGAAAAGACAGAGCCCTGAAAGAGCCCACAGAAACCATGGCAGCTCCAGGCCCAGCCATTCCCAGTAGGTGATGTTTCAGCTAAAGTTATATGCTTTGAAACATAAAATTACATATACCTTTTTCTTTATTAGTCAAAACCAGCTGAGAATAATAGTTTCCCTGTTAAGATTTCATGCTGCTTAAAACTGGTACTTACATTTGCATATTAAAGGGCTTAGAAGTGCTTTTTGGTACTTGTTAATCATGCCATGTGAAGGGCAGTGTCTTGTTGCAGCTTCTCTATCATACTTGAATTGACTCTTTGTCCTTACCTTGGCTTTCCTCTTAACTTTGTCCCACATGCAAGTCTCAGTTTCAGAAACGGTGGAAATCTGTCCTTGCGCAGCCCAGATGAATGACACTGTCTAGGTTTTTCCAGATAAACTTTCTGAGCTGAGTGTCCAGAAGCTCATCTGGCTATGGAGCTTTCATGTAACACTTCATAGGCTATTATTGGGTAGAGGACATGAGAGTTAATTGTGCTTTGAGTGAGGCTGAACCATGAGGTTCATGCTGTGGTCCAGCCTTCACAAGTCCAGATGTTTTTGTAATTCTCTTTATGGCTGTCTGTTCCCTTGAAAGATAAAGCTTGAGCAGCTGAGATAAGTGTTTGATGTGATGTCTAGGCCAGTGTTTCAGCTGCAATCATTTCAGAAAAAGGGTGTCATGCTCTGAAGTTGGGGAAACAATCAAGACACAGGGTGTTTGAGGAGACTTGGATTTCATTCACTTGCCATAGACAGCTAGTGCTCCTTTTATTTTTTCCTCTCTAGTTGCTTTGTTTTACTTTGTTGCTACCAGATCAAACATTGGACCTTGCAAGTTAGATTTATACCCCTGCTATTTTTGTTCAAGACTTTTTCCTACCTCCTGTGTCTAACAGCAAGCTAAATTTTTCTTCTCTAAGCCTTGGATAGGAGTGCACTGGATCAGTGCAAGTTTCCCAGATGCTACTGTGCTTGCTGAAAATACTGAATACCTTTGGGCTGTAGGCTTATGCTCTTGTTAGATATGCCTGATTGCAGTACTGAGCGCTGATTCATAGCAGATGTTCTCACTGCAGGCTTAAAAGTTTCTAGTTCCAACATTACGAGCAACCAAGTGCTATCTAGGTCTTGCTCAAATTGTTTGCTTGTATTATCTCTTCTGGATTTCCACACTTTGTTTAGAGTAGTGTATTACTGCAGCTCGTGTGCTTGTGACAGCCCACATGTAAGACCATGCTTCAAATGCTGAGTTCACACTGACAGTGGAGTAATCATTTGAGAATTTAAATCTGTGCTTATTTAGGAGTTTGCTGTTAGTGATTCCTTAAGTCAAAGCCCAAAATCATTTTGGGAGAAGCTGTGAGAACTATGAAGGAAACTTTCTCTGTTTCCTTCGGATGCTGAAGATGCTCAGATAAGCATTTTGTGAAGGATGAGAATAACCCTGTGTCCTACCAAATACAACTCCAGAGTGAATTTGGTGACAACTTGCCTTGTTTTGGATAGAGAGTGGTATGGATGGAGGCCAGGAATAGAGATGCAACTGAATGAGATATGAAATATCAAATAGGTAGTGATAGATTCCTAGCATAAGAGAAAAGCATTGGTGACTTGCAGAAGATTCCTTGCTGTTTATTTGATTTTGCAATGGTACTCTGATAGTAGAGATGTCTACAGTTGCAAACTCTGGTATTTTATGGATTTTCAGGTCAGTGGTAATTAACTTTAGATGATATTGGCTTGAGGAAAGCAACTTTAATGTTTGGAGCTGATGTGGTTCTAGCATGTTGGGCTTCTTCACCCAAATTGCATTTCTGTCTTAGCACTGTGTGATAATGATGTGAAAGGGGAAATGAACTTTCTATGCTGTATATTTCTTCATTCCTGTAAGGCAGAAAGAAAAAAGGGAAATACATGTACTTTCTCTGCTGGTTTTAGTGACTTTTTTCTGAAAAAATGCTTTTCCCTTTTCATTTTTGATTAATGATGTTCTACTTCATTCTTTTTTTTTCTGAGTGTAGACTGTGGGAGCTGCTTGAATCTTTGCCAGTGACTGTCGTGAAGCAGTTTCATAGTCCTTATGTGACTTTGCCAGTGTGTTCAGTATCATCATCTGTCTTCTTATTAATGCTTTATTCCTCCAGTTGAAAATACAGCTGTGAATGAGTTGAGGTGCAAATGTCAAGATGTGGCTTAATGAATGCCTCAAATTAAAAGTGTTTCAATGTGATTTTTCTCTCTCATGTGACATCTCTGCATCAAATCAGCACATCTTGTAAGTCACTAAAAGCCAATATAGATTACTGTTTAGTTAATATTGTTCTTGACTTTCATTAGGAAATATGATAAAATTTATAGAATAAAGAGTAAAGACTCAGTAGGGCAGCATTAACTCCATTTGCCAGGTGGACCCATGGCAGTAAGTGGAACAGCTGTTTAGCAAGGGCTGTAGTCTGGCTTGGAACAGATGACTTGTTGGGAAAAGCAAAAGGGCATATGCAGGTCATAGGAGGAAATTTTTCATCTTCCTACCCGAGTCTTTCCTAAATTCAGCTTAAAGCAGTCACTTGCTTTTCTACCCTTGGAGGTTGCTATAGTTTTATTAGGATGTGTAGATGTAGATGGGTGAGGTAAGCTTCTGGTGCTGGGCTGCAAGGGCTGAGCACTTACCTGTGCAGGTGTCACTTCTGCTCCTTCTGTGTATTGTCACAGAGCAGGAAAAGGCACCAGGGACTGGGCTTTGTCTTACCAGTTTTCTTGGTGTTTTCCTTGATGTCACTTGGCAACCTGGAGAAAAAGGCTGGTAAATGCATATGCAAAAGTGTAAGTGGGGGTGAGGAGGAAACTGAAACACAGACCTGCGTGCATTCTGTGCAGGGCTGTGCTGAGAAACTCGGGTGGCCTCAGTCTTACCACTTCTGAACTTGCCTTTTAAAAAAATAAGTCTTTTTTATTCCCTGGTTATTTAAGAAGAAGATAATGCTTTCATCAGTAAATTCCATCACTAGAAAGGTTAAAATGAAAATCCTAAGGAAAGGATGCAACATTAAGTCTTTGTTTATCCAATACTTTGATTGTTGCTCAGTAGTCCTGACTGCTATTTTTTTAACCTTGGAATAAAAGCTTTCTTTTGTCTTTTTCAGTTGATCCATTTAACATGACTTTTTTTCATTAATTCTTTCTTGTCTCTTGAGTTCTAGCAGAATTATTTTACATCGGCTGAACTTTTATATCTGTCCATATGTGTTTCCTTAGTCCAAGGTGAATGTGATGTATTTGGCCTTTTTCAGTGCAGAGTAAGTAGTTTTACTTGTGGCCTTTGCTGCAGATGTAGAACTTCCATGTGAACAGTGACCAGGGCTTGGCTCAACTGGATCCTCAATTCTGCAGAGACCACACTGCACTGGACAGGATGAAATGTATCGGGGTGGTCTGAGCATTCTTGATAGGACTTCTGTCTCTTGAGAATAATTTTTAATAAAATGGCAAATTGAATCTTCTGCCTTCTCTCCTGTACTTGCAATTACCAGTTAAAAACAGACCTAGAACTGGATAAAGACTGTCTTTAATAAAAAGTTTAGTTTTCTATTTCTGCAGGCAAATTTATTTGTATTGTGCTTCTAAGTAGCTGGCTGCTAAAAGGGTCAGTACTCAAGTTAGCAGTGAAATTGGTTACAGGTAGTTTGAAAGGATAAAACCACTATGCCAAGTTAATTCCTGGATTGTTGATTTCAGATTAGTAGAATAAAGGGAAAATTTTGCCCGTGTTGCTTCTATATAGCTATATTGACTGCAGATGCAAATACTTGCTAGATACTGTACACTGGGCTTTATGGCTTCCTGGGTGGTCTGCATGGAGTTTTCAGACATGAGACAATGCATCTCTCACTTGCAGCCTGGTAGCTGGATTTCTTTTGGATTCTTTGGAGGAATTTCCATGCTAATGCCAACACTGAATTTGGCACGGGATTTGCACAATTCATAGAAATTGCTATGCTTGGCTCTGTTTCTGTTCATATAATCCCAATTACATGCTTTATTATGAAATTGTTGTCAGTTCTTAGATTCTTATTCAGTTCTGATCTTCCTAGAAATGTAGAAATGCATTTTGTTTTTGACCTAAGATGACCTCTTGTTCTTATGGGGCATGATGAAGCTTCATTTCCCATGTTTGTTCATTTCTGTGCTTCTGTACACTGCTGTACCACATTGTCAGCTGAGATCTGTAGGTCCTTAGCAAAGATGACTGTGATCTTCAGAATGACTTGTGCTCTTCTAATAATGTTACTTTTATCTTTCATGGGCCTTAATAAAAATTGAAGGCATGTTTCTTTTTATGGCATGTGTACCTTCCTATGCACAATCCTACTGGCAGGGGAGGCGATGCTGTACAGGACATAATTTCTTGTGGGAGGAAGAAACTGGGAAGAAATTATGAGGAAAGCAGCACATGGGGGAGACAGAACTGTCAGTATGTGGAAAGTGGAGGAGAGATGCACAGGTGGGGTGGGATGGTGGGTGGCACTCGGGTGCTGGCAGGGAACAGACAGTATGTGCCAATACCAAGCGTGCGTGTGTTCTGCAGCTTCTGTTACCTAAGAGATGTCAAATAGAATATTTCCCTTGGCTCAGGAATTAAATCTTAATGGGATTGAAACCAATGGCACAGTTTACATTGACCTATCTGGTGCAGTCATTGTGTCTGAGGTACGTGTTTAGGCTTGGCTGTTCTGCTGGTAAATGAGAGTGTGAAAAGCTTGTGATCTTCGGAGGTAAACTACTGCACCAGGAGTTCTAGGGATGTCTCGTGAGAAAAGTAATCTTGTATTTCCAATGAGGTCTTTCTAAAAGCTTATGAGAATTTTTTTTTCTTGTTGTTTCTTTTAATCTCTGTTTGGGTTATCTTTTACTTCTCTGTTTATATTTTTTAATTGTATACCTGTGAGACCCAGGGGTCCTCAGTGTGAGGAGGCCCCTGAGCTTAACCCAACGCAAGAAGAGCACTACACCTTCTTCTTGTGTATCTAATGTGAATTCTAGTCGTTTTATTTTTTGTATCAAGTGTTTGATTTACAAGATCACAATATATTCAGAGATGCTGAATGAAAAGCTTATTTTGCACATGACTTATAGAGTTCTGAGTCACAGTTTTGTTTCTGTAGCTGTCCCCTTTTCATGGTATAAACTGACTTTGCAGTTTCCCACTGAACAACACCTGAATTTGAAGCATTTTTGCCACTGTGGGTCACCTTCTCTTGAAGAAGAGCTGCTTGATTATGAAGTTGTGTGTTGGAATAGACAACGAATGAAGAAAGATTTCAAAGCTCTACACATCAGAACTTAGGAGGAATGTTTGTCATACATTTTAGTGGCAAAATTATTTATACAGCAAGCAGGAAAGCTTTGTTTATCACTGCATAAATGGTTTCAGTTATACTTTTTATCACTCTGTATATCTTGATTAATTCTAGTGATTTCTAAATTAATGGTTACCCATGTGCTCTCTTGCTGTGGTATTTCCTGGAGATTGAGAAATGGTAATTTAGGAATACCTTGAAGTAGCAATAATCTGTATTAACAGCTGCTATAAGGACTTGCTGCTGTTTGGTTTTGGTGCCTTTTGCAGAGGAGACCCTTGCAGCTTTTATGATATTGTGTCCTTTGCTTTTGTTTTCCAGAATATGACAAACTGGGCTTTCTCCTGAACCTGGACTCAAAATTGTAAGTAGAACAGTAGAATTCTTCTTAATTTCTGTAGTTAAAGCTTTCTATTCTAAGCAACTTTTATGTCATCTGGGCAGCTGGCATCTGGCAGCTAGACTGCACTTCTTCCTGGGACAGCCAAGTCTTGCAGCAACCTGGCAATTGCAGCTCCTTTCCTTGCACTAGGCATTGCAGGCCAGCTTGGATTGTGGTTCACTGTCATTAATTCCTTAATAACTGATCAAGAGACTATAAATACCCACTCGAAGCCACTGACAGTCAGTCTGCTCTAGATATCCTTCTCTTAACCTTCCAAATGAAAAACGAATTACAGATGTGAAAGCAGCAGAAATGTGAATCTACAGTTTGCTGGGATGCTTAGGAGCTTGTATTTCCTTTCTACTTGTTTCTTTAAAAATGGGTGCTACTATTTTTGTTGATAAAACAGAGCGGAAAGAACCTCAGCACAAGGCAGGGACCTCTGTCTCTGTCAGAAGGACGGTGCAGTGCTGAAGGATGAGGATGCTTCTCGTGCTTTTTGTCCTAAATCAGTTGAATTGAGCCCGGGTTACCGAACACTAGGGGTCAGTAGCGACCCTGGTTCTGGGGTCAGCAACCTGAATTTTTTGGTATTGGAAGCAAAAACACTGCTAGAAGCCTTCTACTTAAAAGGGCCCAGAACCGATCTCGTGGCTTTCAATGACTCGAGAATACATCCCCTGCACAACTTGTCATGTCAATATAAACCCCATTCTTAATGTTGTGAAAATATCATTGTACCTATGGGATGAAACAATTCAGGTTAGTGATGATGAGCAGCCTGTGAGCTTCCATAATGGGATAAAAGCATCCTAAGTGTGTTGGGAACTGCTGCTTGCAGGAGATGAGAAAGTCTCTAGGTAGGAGCTTCTTTTGCAGAAGCAGCTGAGTACATAAACTCAGTTATAGTAACATATGGCAAAAAGATTACAGAAAGCATATGAGAAAGAAAGAATATTGATTATTTGTTTATTTATTTTCCTCCAAAGGCTCTGTATCTCGTACCATCATAGAAGCACTTTGTGGTTAAAAAAAATGCTTATAGTTGAAAGGGGTAATACTTTCTGCACTGATGACTTTACTGGCAGAAGTAATTGAATTATGTCTGTTGTTGTGATATAATCGTTCTGATGGAATCTTGCCATAAATCATAACTTTATAGGGCTCACTTAATTGACACCATGTAAGAAGCTTGTGTGAATTGAAGCACTTAGGGCAACAATTAGTTTTCTTTGGATTTTTTTTCTTAATCTTTCGTCTGCTCAAAACCTGTTGCTGGCTGTGTCAGTTGATGTCATCGAAACTAAAGGTCCATAAGACTAACATTTTCTAGAAAGGTACATCTGCATTACACCTTAAGTGCTCTGACTTGCATTTTGAGTGTCATACAAAGGAAAACATTTGACATAAGTAAGTAGTAATGTGTCTGTTTGCCTTTGCATCTTTAGTTTTTTTGTGTGTTGCTATTTTAATACCTCTACCCTGCAGATGTCCAGAGCCTGTTATTCAGATATAGCACAGTCTGCTGTGGTTACAGGAATGTAATAGTTTTGTTCTCCCTGAATTCATGAAAATGGTAATGAAACCAGATTTGTTCACTTTGGAAGGAATTCTGTCAGAAGCACTTGAGCAGTGTTTTCTGTGGGAGCTGTATGTCTGATAAATGCCTTGCTGTAATTAGGGAGGCTGGCAGGGACAGGAATCTCACCTGTAAGGGGATGGCCAGGTTTTGGAAATGACGTGTTCTGACCAGTCTTGTTGGAAAGGAGAATATTAGTATGGAAGATGCTTCCTTTCTGGTGCCTGTGCCTAGGAAAGCTCTTCTTTAAAAAGTGTAACAGCTTTTAAAGGGCAGGATGGTATCCAGGTGGGGATTGTTAATGGCACACAGGGTGAATGGAAAGCTGAGGACTTCCATAGGCAGTGCAATTTATGAATGAGTTGTTGCCTTAGTCAAAACAAGACATAAGTCTCCTTAGGAACAGGTTAGTTAAAAAGATCTGTTGCAAGAGGAGTTTATCTTTTAGTTATGTTTGTAATAACCATAACATCCTTACCAGAATTAGAATATCAAAACAAAATATGCACTAAGTATAGAAACAGGCCAGTTGCATCTGTTTCTCTCTGCTAAAGAGCTTTCCCAAGCAGCAGGAACCTTTTTAAAACTGGGAAGGATAACATCTGACATTTGCTGGTTGTGTAGAGAAAAACACTTATACAAAAACCACAATACAACTCACAGATTTTAACTCTGAGGGGGAGCAGTAGTTCCTGAACAACTTAAGGCTATCAATCACAATAGTGACTCAGCCAGTGGATTACTAGGTGCCACCAAACGCCAAGATTTGCAGTCACTTCTAACATCTGGGCTTGGCAACGAGTTGCATGCTTTTGTTATTATTAAATATTTATATTGTAGTAGTTCTTTGAGACTGGCCAGGTCTTAGAAACAAGAGTCTCATTCACTGCAAATTCTGAATCATTCCCCAAGCAGAATCTATGTTTACATTGAATTAAATGAGATTTCCAAAGGAGGATCACGAACGTGGAGTTAATTATAGACTGTGTTTAATGCTTATTAAGTGGGCCAAGCTGAAGGTTGTATTGTCATTCTTCCATCACTTAGTACTCTCTGAATGCTTGGTTTAGTCACCTTAATGACTGCTTTGGGTCTGCCTTGGCAGACTGCAAGTATAGATTCACTTGTGTTGAGCATATGAAAAGTCCCTTTTTTGTAACCCATATGATTTGGGGGCTTCTCCCTTGCATTGTTGCTCTCATGCTTCTGTGCCCCCTTTCCTTCCTGCTCTGCTGATGTGTCATTTCCTCAGTGGGATGGAAGCTTAGTGACTGCTTCTGCCTCTCTTTCAAACTCATCCTTCAGAAACTACTTTCAAAGAGACTTCAGCAGATACACTGGGGGTTTGATGCTTCTAAACAGAGAAAAGTTCCCCTTGGTAGAGGAACTTGGTAGGTCTTTTCACCTTCTGCTGTAGTCAGTTCAAAACCTTGGATGTCAAAATCTCAGCTGATGAATGATGGAAAAATCTTCCCAGGGTTTGACTTTGACTGGGGAAGAACCACTCCCTCATAAAGTTTAACAAATGTTAGGAGATACACATGAGTTTCATGGAATCATTTTGCACTTAAACAAAACAGGGGGTCTTATCATTTTCTTTCAAGGTAGAAATAGGAAAAAAAGTTGTTGCCTGTCTCAATTGGAAAAATGGTTGTAAGATCACTATGGTTGATCACAATAACATAATATTAACATATTGTATGAGTACACTGTTAACTACATGGTATATATTTTATATTGGTATATGTTTTATATTGTGTACTTTGGGAATCTTTAGGCAGAACTTAACTAAAAGAAGGAATATGTTTTCAATAGGCTTTGTGTTTTGCTAGACATTTTGTAATGTTCTATATTTACATACTTCTTCATTATTATAGAATAGATTGAGGAGATACAAAAACCATTTTTTTGAATATTCATGATGATTTCAACTTTGTGTTCAAAAGACAAAGAAATTGAGTCTTAGGTGGGGGGGGAAAGCCAGAAATAACAACCTTCACCCTGCAAACACAAATGAAACTTGATCTAGACTTTGAAAAGACCATAAAAATGGAGGGAGTTTGGGCTAGGGAAACACACAGATTGGGTTACTTATGTTTGTTGAAATTTCTTTACTTCAGAGCTTTAATAATGAAGAACTGAAACAGAGCCCCTTCCCCTCATTTTCTTTCTAGGCTGGGAGGTTGCTTTGAAATTGTTTGTGTCTTCGTGTGGTACTTTGCCATTAAACACTGTAAAAATAAACAGTAAACGTGTTGGAATGCTGGACTTTCCCCATGCCTGGTGCTGTGGGATTTCTTTCTGCCCTGGTTTTTTTTTCAATTTGTCTTTTTGTATTCCTGCAATCCTGAATGAGGGACAAAAGAAAAGAAGTGAGAAGTCTCAATGATATCCTGTCCTGTCCAAGACTAAGAGTGTCTCTCACAGGCTAAATGAAAGTATTCTGACCATCACTTGCAAGAGTCTCCTGATGCTTTTTCTGAAAGATTATTTAAAGGCTTAGCATGCTTTATGACACTGGTATTTTTCTGGCAATTGGTTATTTCTCTTTAATTTCAAAATTTTAATTCATCTCCTTCTGCCTAATCTCTTCCATTCTGTAGTAATTGTTTGAGCACTTGAAATAGTTAAGAAAAGTAACCTGAGCTATTTATAGCAATTAACTTACCTGGCTGATCGTTGTTCATCCATGGAACCTCTCCCACATTTGGGTGGGATGTAATTGCCATATCTGTTTTTGTTTTGCTCTTCTTAGTTCATTTCAGTTTGTTTCAGTTTTGATCCCTTTGGCATTCTGATAAGGATTTCTTATGTGAGTCTTTACTATGTAACTTTGAGATTCCTGTGTTAGACACACTCTCAGTTGATGAAGAAGATAAAAATTGTAGAATTCAGAATTGCTGGCAGCTTAGATAGAATTTATTCATTGCTTGATTTGTTAAGTGCAAACAAAGTAAAAAACTTATGTTTGGTGCCTTTAAAAGGGCCAGTTTCCTGAAGCTGGAAGTAATTATGAATCAAACCATGTGGGAAAAGCATGTAAAGCAAGAAATATGAATGGCTGGGCATTGTTTAGAGCAGTTTTATACTGTTTGCCCCAAAAGTTCAGTTTCATAAGAAAGAAATGCTCATGAAAAAATAGTTTTATTGAGAGTATAAGGAGAGACAGTGATAATGTATTTATGGAAAAGGTAGAAGTGTGCAGTAAATGCAGAGTTTTGTTCTGCTTGGATGAGGAGAAAAAATGCTCTCTTGAATATCAGCAACAAAATTTCATGCAGTAGATACCTAAGTTTATGTGTTTTAGAATTGGTATGTCTGGATAAGATTCTTGAAAGAATTTCTGAAGAAGTAGCAGATGACTTTTTGGGCTACTAGAGATTATTAATAAATCTTCAAACACTAGGGGTTCTCCATATTCTTGGCAGAAAGTTGACATATAAATATTTTAAAAGTAAAAGGGAATGACTCATAAGCTTTTCAACCCATTTTTGATTTTGAGAACAATAGCATATTTGCCAATATGAGTTTCTACACAGAAAAAAGAAGCAATACCTATAGTTCCAGTTATTGTGTTTACTAAAAAATGAACAGTTCTTTAAGATGGGCTTGTTCTTCATGTGAATATCCTTGAAGATACCTGTGAGATTGATTTCTTTCTTGAAATGTTTGTCTTAGGACTAAGTTTGTACATTTTGTGTTCTTCTAACCAGCCGGACAAGTTGCATAAAACTGGGAAATCTCAGTTCTTTTTTCCCCCCTTTGTATGTGTAAGGTGGAATGCTTACTTTGCTTGTAGCTCTTCACCACAGTAGCATTAACCTAATTAAATGTTTATTTGTTTTCTTGGAGGGAATATGGATACAACTAGTTACAAGTTTCCACTATTGTTGTTCTACTACTGTTGTTCGGGCAAAAATTTTTACAGTTGTTGCATTCACAAAAGGCTAAATTTGCTTTAGTAGCAAAAGTCCATTCAGGGAATATCTATTAGCTCATAAAGAGCATGGGGGTCCTCATGTTTCTTTGTTTTCTTGAGAGAAGAGCACATTAAAAGCTATACTTCATATTCTTCCTTCAGAATTCTGTTCTAAAACTCAGAGAAAAAATATCTTCCTAGAAAGACCTTCTTGTTCCCTGAATAACTTAAAAATTTGAATGAATTGGGCTATCTAAGCATTGGTCATTCCCAAAACTTCAGGTAAAGAGATTAGAAATACTGCTAAGTGTTCTGTGGGTTAATGGGTTTTGATAGAAATTTATCTTAAAACACTGGCATTCATAATTTTATTCTTGATCTTGGTTATAAAGAGCAAAGCACCAACATACAGTGTGAATGATTTGTTCTGCCAATATTGAATCAAAGCAGTTGTGAGCTTATCCTTAAACTGATGCAAGAGCTTCCTCTCTTTAAATTCCTGAAGGTGTGTGTGAGATCACCAAGCATCACCCCTTCTGTGCCTGCCTGCAAGGCCAGCAATGTTCCACCTCCAGAGGGAAACCTACTTCCCTTTTGTGTTCTCTTGGAACTGTTGTAGGGAACCCTTATCAGATGATGGAATGGGAATCACCTGTATTCCAGCAGGTGAACATTATACTGTTTATCAAGCCTTCCTCTGAAGCTTGTCACTTACTCTGAAGAACACTTGCTGTGGTATCCAGACACATCTCAGTTGTCAGCCCTCAATTAATAAGCTGGCTCTGAGGAGGTTTTGTAAATGGAGTGTATGGGAAGAGACAACTTAGTATACTCAGTCTGCCTCTAATTTTGTCCTCTGCATTGCTATAATGTGACCAGAGACATCAAAGCTTTGCTGTCTCCCTCATTCTGCTGAGATTGCCATACCTAAATTTAAGAGTATGTAGTAGGTCATCAAGGCAGGAAAGAGTTTAGTGGAAGAAACACATACAGACTTCTTGCATGCTGAGGAAGGACAGTAAAACCAAGACATACTTTTAAGAGCTGTGATCAGCCTCTGTTAGGTCAGAAAACAATATCTTATTATGCTGCAAGAATGGAAGAAGCCTTATTGTTGTGCTTAGCAGAAGAGAGAGATAAGGGACACTGAAGGAACCCTGTTAAATGTAGTCCAAGGGGTATTTTATTTCACTTGTTCTGTTCCCAGTCGTAGGACTGGAAACCTGGTAGTAAGGTTGTGATGAGTAAAGA
Source organism: Dicaeum eximium (assembly GCA_013396995.1). Lineage (NCBI taxonomy): Eukaryota > Metazoa > Chordata > Aves > Passeriformes > Dicaeidae > Dicaeum > Dicaeum eximium. Next base: position 986,446 of record VWZP01010941.1, on the reverse strand, counting down.
CCTCTTCATTTTAGTTGTTCTAGGACTGAAGGACAAGGTAAGTTTTGATTAGGTTGATAAATGTAGGATATGCTTTTTCCTTCAGGAAGCATGATGTTGCTGCTAGCATCCTTGAGAAATCTGCCCTGGAGAAGTACTCCAAAGGACCCCAGACCTGACTAGGACTGGTGGAAGAGGTGATGGTGTGTGATGCCCATTGCAATAAACAAAACAAGACTTGAAGCAGGAAGGTTCATGGCAGCTGTGTCTGATGTGACATGTTGGGGAAGGAGTCATGTAGCAGTTGTTGCTGTGAGATGTTTTTGAGGTTATGGATGTTTGAATTAAATTATGAGGCTGAGATGAGGTTTTCTCTATTTGCTTTTCAGAAAACCAGGCAATTAAATTAATTTTAATGAAATACTTTTTTACTCTAACATTACACAGAAGCTCATGTGATTATTTTCCAGTTCACAGCAGAAATGAAAATAGGCAGAAATGCTACTGCTAACACTAGCTTGCAGCCCCACTCCTGCTCTGAGAAATGAGAATCAAGGCCACAAAGAGAGGGACAGAAAACTGAGAACATGTATGTGCTGTTCCTGCCTTGTCTGCCGTGCAATCTGTTCCAACTCATCAAAGAATAAACTGAAAAGCCAACAAACAGTGTTTTAAATTTCCATATTGAATGTGTTTGGATAATTCTGGTTGATTTTAGACTTTTAAATTCCTACTTAGAAATATCTTCCCCCTGGCTCTTTAAAAGAGTTAATCTTGAAGACCTCAAAACTGTGAGCAGTGTCCTATACAGCTGCAGAATGTCAGGTGCCTTCCTTCTGTCCCCTTTCATCCTCTTTTAGTGACCCTTTTTTATATTGTTGGAGGCAGAAATTCCCAAAGGTGGTTGTGTCACTGGACTGTTTGAGTCAGGGACTCTGATCTGTGCAGGAGTCAAAGCTGTATTTTAACATCATGGAACTTGGCTCTGACGATTTTGTGAGGTGTTGCTATTTTGATGAATTAACAAGGAGAGCATAGGGTTTGTCCTGTTAAAAAGGGAAACATATTTTGTATCTCACCTTGGAGCTCTCCTTTATCCTGTTCACCAAACGATTTGGAAAAAACATTTCTCTCTCTGTGTCTCAGAGCCATGAATAATCACCTGATGTAGGGCTGGTGTTCAGTGAGGTTATGATGATACAGGATGAAGGACAGTCTGATTAATTGGACTATTCACAGTTCTTTGAGACAAACTTTATTGAATTCTCTGACTCATGGTGCTTACCTATGGCAGTTTGGGCAGTTGGTTGGGCAGCCTTTTCAGACAAACAGCTGCTCTTTGAAGCAAAGGAAGGAAAAAAAAAAAGGCATTTATCTTAGCAGAAGAGCGTTCATTAGAACAATGTATGGAGTAAACAGGAGGGCTTTTTTGTTCTTAGTGATTCTGCAGCTGTTGTTACTGTTAAAGGTTGCAGCTATTCTCTCTTTTCCCTAAAGCAGTTTGGATTTTGGTTAGTTTTGTGAGGGCACTTTTAGTCACAGTAACTGCAAGGGTTCTTCCAGGACAGGGTTGTGCTCTGTATTTACAGCAAACTTTCTGGAGGAAACCTTTTCCCTCCCATAGTGTTCTTCTTAAGGCTTCAGTGGGGCACTTACTAGATTAATTGATGTCTGCTTGAATTCATGACATCTGTCTCTAATATAGGTCAGTGGAGACAGCCTTTTTTGGACTACTGCTTCAGAAAGAGGACTGAGGAAAATTCAAAACCTCATGACTATATACAGCATTTTGTAAAACTACTGTTAAGCCACATTCCCCAATTGTGAGGTCACCTCTGCATACCACCTAGAACTTTATTCACTGGCCAGTGGTTTTTTCCTTTGAATTTCAGTCCTGTCTGGAGAGGGGGGGAAGCACCCTTGCCATATCAAGTTGGCTTTTTCTTCTGATTAGAGGAGTTATTTTTTCCCAGGCTGTCCAGACCTTCCAAAGAAGAGTTTAAAGGGAAGCTTTTATCACCCTTATCCCTGGAAAGTTACTGAAGAAACTGAAGAGGGAGGGTGTTGTGAAGTGCTCATGTTAGATTTCCATCTCTCTCAATTGCTGAGAGATCTTTCCAAGTGGAGTTTATTCCCCTACGGTTTGGTGTCTTCCAGCTGTCTGTGCAATAAATCTGCTACTGCAACAGGAGGGGTTGAACTTCTTTTCTGGGAAAATAAAAATGGCTGGACCAAAGACTCACCTGTTTCAATATCTTGTCTTGAAATGCTCCCCTAGTTTAGGGAAGGAGAAAAATACATAATTGTGATGCTGTCCTTGCTCCAGTGTCTGCTCTCCAGCTTCTGAGGGGAGGGAGCTTTAGGGTTCTCAAGTTAGGGATGCCATTAAATCTCTTAATAGCTTTTGATCCCATTTATATGTCTGGTGTCTGCAACATACTGATGTGAAGAAATCTGCTTACTAACTGTGTGTCATACAAGTGCTTCCTTTTGTCTGTTTTACTATCTTCAGGGTAATTTTGCTTGATGTTTCAATGATGTGGGAAATAGTGAATAATAAATCAAGGTTGACATTTTCCATATTACTCTGCTGTGCTCTACACCTAGTAAAACGCTGAGTCCATAATCTGGTGCATTCTACAATGAAATTAACTACATTTTTCTGAAGGAAGATTGGGTGATTAAAACCTTAGCATGACTGATGTCCTTGTTTGACATTTAGAACTGCTAAGCACTGGATTTTGACACTCAAATCTACTAAAGTGTATTATCCACAGACATAAAACTGTAATTTTGGCTATGCTGTTCCAGGAATTCTTAGTTGACCTTTTTTTCCCACCACAGCTCTAGGCTTTGGGGAAGTATCTTTGTTTTCAGATGTCCTGATTCCTGTTAGTATGAGCAGAGGATTCCTGGATTCTAATTGGATTTGATTATTTATTCTCATCTCTTTAGCACTTGTTTGTCTGTCCTGGACCTACACTGCTGAATTCATTATACTACAAGTAGAAAACCCCTGTTTCCTGTCCAAAGAAAGCATTGCCTATTTGTACATGTAACAGATGAGGGTTGGTGAGGAAGAATTATGGGTTACAGCAACAAAATTATGACGCTGCAATTTATCTTCCTTCATTCCTTCGTTTGGCAAAAATGGATGTGATAGGTGAGCATTTTATTTCCTATTAGGCTTTTAGTTGCTAAACTTTTTACAGCCGTTGCACTAACAGTGGTTTTTGAAAGGCATTTAAATAGCTAATCACAGCATTTAATTTCTGCAGGTTTTGAGAATCACATAGCCTAATGCCAGGGAGCACTATAATTTCTGGCTGTGAAGAAACAGAGTTCATTTAGATATTCTTTAGAAGGTTCTTGAGAAAGGAGTTCAGCTAGGAATCCCAACTGACTGGTGAGTTTTTATTGACTGCTGAATCCTAACACATCCCATCTCCAAGCAGTGTGGTTATCCTCCATTAGGTTATCCTTGTCTTCTATTGTAAAACCAGAATGCTGATACTTATCACTGAGGATGGAAACCCACTAAGTTTGGACTTATGGACACTAGAATAGATAAAAGGCCAGTAATATACATTTAGGAATTGTGTTGATTGTCAGCAAGTTACTTCATCATTAAGTTACATGTTTTTTGTCCAAAGATTAGTAAATAATCAAAAACTCAGGGAGCAGTCATATTTTTTTTTTTTCTTCCTTTGGTAAACAGCTGCCTTCTGTGAAAATAAAATTTCTGGATTTCATGCTTTTGTTTAGTCTAATAATTGATATTCTAGCCAGTTGGTTTTTCTTTTTCATGCTTCTTTAAAAACACAAACAAACCTGAAATTGACTGTTTTCTTTGCTCCTCATCTGTGTCTATATGAACACAATTCTGCTTTTTTTCTGGGCTACTAGCCTTGAAGGTAAGATGTAACCAAAACAGATTTTTTTTTTTTAAAGGGAAAGTTTACAGAAACCAAAGGAGATTGGGAGATCAGGGATATTACTCAATCTTGGAGGAGTATGCAGCATGATGTCACATACAAAATGTGCCATGGACTTTGGTTGGATTTTTTTATCTTCATCCTTCAAATCTGTTTTTTGTTAAACTCAAGATTTTCTTTCCTTATTTGCTTACTTAAACAAATAAAATTTGTCTACCTTGAAAACGATTTATTCTTTTTTGCACAAGAGTCCCAATACTTTTTTAGGTGTTGATAAAAGGTTATTAATTGAGAAGCTCCAGGCAGGGTTCTTGGTCCTTGGAACTAAAAGGGATGGTACCATGAGGTATTCCTTTCTGATACAGAAATCACTATTTCTTAAGATGTTTATGTATTTAGCACTGCTGAGATTAATCTGAAATTACTTCCTCTGCCTAGTGGTCTAACTTCTACTACTGCAAAGACTGGGAATGGAATTCAGTGAGGAAGTAGGATCCTGGTGACTTGTTTGTGGGTGGAAGCCTTTTCAGTGTGTTTGTGCACAGATGGCATTTCAGAGGGCAAGTGGCATTGCAGTGTCACTGCTCTGAGCTGTCCCTGCCCCTCTGCCTGCCCTCCACTTCCCAAGGGCAGAACTGGCTTTGTGTTACCTCTTCCTTCAGGGCTGTGAAGGTAGGTCATGGGTTTTGGTGGAATGTCTTCAAAATTTTGTTTTCCTGGGCCAATTTAATGTAATCTAATCTTCTTCAGCTGCTGTTCTTGAGTAGTCCAAATAAATAAATAAAACTATGTGTTGATTACCATTGTAAATTAATTTCTTGAGAAACCACAGCTCTTGGTAGAGAAGCAGAATTTACCATTCGTCACGTCATTTTAAAAACAGGGATTTAGATCATCTTTCCTTGTATTTGGCCATACAACCTCCTTGGGAAATTTGCTTACATACTTCAATAACATTTGAAAATATTTATGTTTATTTTGCTGGCTATAGGGCAATAGATGCAGTTTCCATCTCTTTCAGTGTAAGCACTTTGCTTTTCTTCTTCTTTCTATCTACTCATTCCTTTCATTTGTTTACTTTTTCCCTCACTGGAAAATAGCAAATATCAAATGATCAGGCTGTGCAATGCTTTGAACCCAAGTTTGCAAACTTGTAAGAACTGTAATTAGAGCTTCTTAAAATTCTGGTTCGGTGTTTCCCAACTCACACCGTGCTGCTGGTGAACGTGGAGCTCCAGCCGTGTTCCCAGGGGAGGGTTTTGTAGTGGTGTCTTCCACCCAAGATTCCACCAGAGTGAGGTGGTGGTCACGATTCTACTTATGAAGGCAGAGGTGGAGATGCATTTTTCAGTGCCCTGATGTATGGGATTGACTGCCCTACAGGTGAATGTGAATGATTTCTCTTCCTCAGGCTGAGCAGCAGTAACTGAGGAGCTGCAGCACCAAACCTGCTGAAGGTGTCCTGCCCTGCCTTTAACTGAGCTGGTTGTATTTGCTGTGAGCCTGGCAGTCTGTAGTGAAGGGGAGAGTTGACAGAGCACTTATTTCCTCACCTCTCTGTTCAATAGAATTCCTTGGGCAGGAAGGGAGGGCTGGTTTATAGTTGTTTCAGGGGTTTTCCCCATCAAATGGAATTTGTTGCTTTACAAGTATATATGATATTACGAAAAAGAATATGAAGGACTGGAAGCTGTCTATTTATTAAACTATAAGTGATGCATAAAACAAATACCATTCAGTTATCTGTGACCTTTTGATATTAATTGATATACATACGAATGCACACCGTAACCATTCTGCTTGTGTCTTCAGTAGTGTAATTTTTGAGCAGTCCTGCAATTTTGAAGCAAATCTTGTAACTAGTTCTTACTGGATGCTAATTGAAATGTAGCCCTTAGCTTATTTGAGGAAAACTGAACTGAAATATTTATTCCAGGAAGCTACAAAATTGTCCAATGCTGAGCCATAACTGTATATGGTGGATATATTTAAGCCAGGGAGTCCTACCTAACTTAAAATGTTCTGGGTCTCACAGGGTATAGCTATGGGGTCTCAGCATTAACTGCTTTGATTTAGTGATCTGCCAAATTATGTGCTAATACTTCATTATTGTTCCATAATCCCTCACTATGTTTTATATGCCTTCATTTCATGTTCTCATTCCATCTCCTATTCATTCTTCATGTATCATGACATACTGGCATGACAGCTTTGTAGAGCTGCTGTGTAGGCATAAGACTCAGGTTATTTTGAACCAAAGAGAACAAAACCTCAAGGAGAAGGAGCAGCCTAGAGAGCACATTGCCAAGGACTCCTTTTCCTTGTTTCAGAAATGTGTCAGTTCATATATTTTGTGTGCAAGAGTAACAGCAAGAGACATCAGTCCTCAAGTAAGATGATCTCAAGTAGATGAAGTTTTTTGATTTTTACAATTCACAGTTTAAATTCCATGTGAAAGGCAAAGCAGCAGAATCTGTCTCTTCAAGTAGGTTTTGTAATATTCAATTACATGAGCTTAGTTGTGGCCATTTTTTTGTAATCTAAACACTGAGTTGTATTACTAATTTCTTTGTTGAAAAGCATTTAGATTCCAGTCTATGAGGATGACACGCTGTCCCAGATCAGGACACGATGAAGGAATTAACCACGATGACGTTTTCATATTTGAGATTAAAAGAAGACACACATCTGCCAAATGCAAGCAGAAGGAAAAATCTTGTTACTTTTTCTAAATCCTCTGAAAGCAGCTGGATTTTTAACTTATCCAAATTGTGAAATTTTGTTGAGATTGATGTCCACATAACAGTGTAGAGAAGCAGAGAATATCATAAGGATACAGGATGTGTGCTGGTCTCATAAGAGTAAAGTCAGAAAAAAAGCAAGAGTGCATTTTCTCTTCAGTGGACTAAGCCAATTACTTCCCTTTAACTTCACCCTCATGCAGGCACTTGTTTAAAAACAGCAGATGTTTACAGTTACTGACTGTGACTTGTTTTTCTCATTTATTCTGGAGAAATGTTTTTACTTTACCAGGTTTTTCCTGCACAAAATCTGAGCAAAATTTAAAGGGTCCACGGTGTCATCTAATTACATTCTTTCTGCTGATCTGCTGATTCCACTAGCTCTATAAATACCCCAGCCCAGCATGAGCATGAGAATCAGGAGCTGGAATAATGTACCTGGACCTGAAAAATGCAGAGGAGATTTGCACCCTTCTGTCATAAGCATCATGATGCTCCTGGCTGGCTGGCTGGCTTATCAAGATGGCCTTGGAGCCCAGGCACAGTAATGGGGCTAGTGAGATGAAGCTCTTTACTAGCTTCTAAAGCACTAAGAAAGTAGCAGTGTTTGGTTTTCCCATTTGGAAATAAAAACATTGTCAAAGAGGCACCAATACATGCAGCAGTGTAGTAGATAGATTGTCATCAAATACAAAGGAGATGCTCATTTGTAGACTTCAGTTCTTTTATTACAGGACCACGTAGCTACAAACACAGTGTGATTTTTCAAAGTTGGATTTGTTTGAAAGATAGATAGTTCTCTATGGGATGCTTTGTGTAGGGTGTTTTGCATCCTGATTTATGGAAGATCGATCCCTGCAAGATTTGTGGATCTTGCAGAAAAAAATACCCACAAAGCAAATGTATATATCTAAAATTATGTTAACTTGGATAGCTTCATCCCATAGCAGAATGGTAAACAGCAAGGCTGCATCCAGCCTTACTCTAAATTTGCTCTGGGTTACACCTACTGGGGGCTTATCATTATGAGCATGTTGGCAGTGACAGTGTGCAATGCCTATTTCTAAGAGATTGAACAAATAAAACATGTCCCTAGATGGATTTAAAATGTAGAGTGCCCCTTTCTAGTTTTCTGCAGCTTGCTGACTCAAAATGCGGCACCAAGAAAGGAGATGAGCAAATGTTGAATGATATGGGATGGCAGCTATGGTTGGCTTAGAGAACTGTTCTGCCTCTGGCACTTTGGATCATGAACTTCATCACATCCAAGAAATGTTAACAGCTCGGCCTGGGGGCTTTAGCAGCTCTGAGTGTCTTTGTGGGTTTGTACTGACAGCTCCCCTCCATCAGTATGCAGCGATTGGCATGCAGGAGGGTCTCAGCCTGCTATTCTTGTGCAGAAACACCATGATGGGCATCTGAGTGACGTTTTAATTTGATAATGAAAGCACCATTAAATCAGAGAAGAGAAAAATGCCTTGTGTTTGTGGCACAAGATATTTTGTGTGACCACTGAGGTAATTTGAGACAGGCCTGCTGTTGAAATAGTTATACAAGTTTGCCAGCAATTACTCACTACTGTGGTGGCTGTAGATAAATTCCAGTTGCTTTCTACTTGTTTTTGAAGGTTTTGGTGTTAGGGGTTTCTTTATGTTGCCTAAAGATGAAAATTCTAGCAAGCTTAGGTTTGCTTCAAAAAAGTTAAAATTTCCCACATTTCTTCATCTCTGAAATGCTTCAACAAGCTATGATAAATACATCCTGCTGTCCCTTTTGACTGTGTCAGAAGGGGATATACTTTAGCATCATTAAAACCTTTTGTTTTGTCAGTCCTTCATGTGCCCATTTATAAAGAGAACCTGACTGGTGTAAGAACACAAATAATTTTGGATGCTCATTTCTCAGATGTTTTTTCATCTCTCTCATTTAAAGAAATGTATTATGATATCACATAATCACCTATGGAAACCAAACTCATGGATTTGGGTTGTGCTAGATAATGTTACACCTGTCTCTTTCTCTCCATGTCTATATCATATTTTTAGAGATATCTATACTTTAATGTAAATAATTGACACTGTAAATGGCTGAATGTATTGTTCTTCCATCCTACAGATGAGGAATTTTGATAGTAAAATGTTGCATGTTTGGACCATAACTGTGCAGGATATCTGTGGCAGAATTAACTAGGATCCATGTTCTTAAGCTTTTTACAGTGCATTTTAGCTTTAAAAATCTGAAGAAATGAAATACTAAGAGTGACTATTTATCTTCTCTAGTTTCTTTTCTCTTCCAGCTTTTGAAGGTTTAGATTTTTATTCAGCTGAAATAGATTTTATTCTTTAAGAGCCATAGAGGTTCTGTATATATCTCTATATTCAGAATTACAGGGGTTCTGTATATAGAGAGACCATTCTCCTATGGCTTAGGAGCTGTAGGAGGTTTTGTACTGTATGCAGCTGGTTGTAAAATTAATTGTCCATCTATTGTTCATACAGTTGGAACTGGCTACTGGCCTCTTGAGAGGTAATGCAGGACCAGTATGAGAAGAATAGTTACTATCAGTCCAGCATGGAGTTATTGTTCTTGCTGCATGTAATTTTGAAACTCTGAATCCACATTCATTGCAGCTAGTAGGAGTTTGCTGGTTAAGTGATATTGGTGATGCCTGGGAAAGAACATGATTGGGATAATAACGGGCTCTTCAGGACTGATTTTGTGGTTCTGCTCTGTGGAGCTTCACTGTCATCTTCATTTGAGTGCTGCTGTTGAGCTGGAGGAAGAAACCTTTCATTACTTGCCTGTTGCTGATAACGATGTAGCAAGAACAGTGTTATTGATGAGTCTTTGCAGCTTCCACTGAATGTCCAATGTGGAGCTGTAAATGCTTTGTTTGTTGTTCTTTGAAGGGATATTAACAATCCTCATATTGTGGCTGACACTAAGATATCTAATGTTACTTGGAAAGCACAAGTGAATTTATTAACCGTTGTAATGCTTTAATGAAATGGCTGAATGTAAAAATGTTGCAGATGGTGAATAGGGACACAAAATTAAATGTTTTTTTCAGGTAACTCAGTAGACCTATGGTAAATGCATGTGCTGGACTGAAATATCTTTAATTGAGTTGCTACTCTTGTTTCTGTACAGAAACTGAATGAAAAAAAAACCCCACATTTTAAATTTGGCCCGAGTCACTAGCAAAGCTGAATTAATACACACCTCAACAAAGCAGCAGCAATGTAATCTCTTCCAAATATCGAAAGTGCTCATCCCTTGATGATACCCTGCCAGTACTGCTTGAAGCTTTGTTTCAAATTCCTGAAACTATCTTTAAGTAATCTTCTAAATAATACTTTTCTATAATTTTAACTTTGATCGTAACTTAGAAAAGCCAAAGCAAAGTGCTGTTTATGTCTTTTTTCCTTTTGAAAGGTTGAAGTCTAAAATGACATATTGATATTTTTCTTCCATGAGCTTTACCTTGCTAGCTATGAAAATCTTTCAGCAAAACTAGTGGTTTAGTGGTATTTCAAACATCTTTATCTCTCTCCTTTGTTTGTTGTTCCTCTGTGATTCCATACTGCAACAAATAAACAATGGTTTGTGTTTGCAATTACTCCCTGCGGCTGTTTTCTGCAAAGCTATAAGGAGAAAAATTACTTGGATGGTTGCAAAAACTAGTTCATAGCCAGGAGAGTCCTGATTCTGTTCTTGTTTTTCCACAGGCCTCCAGAACTGGCATCAAAGTATTCCAATTTCTCTGAGGGAGTGTGCAAGCCAGGCTATGCATCAGCGCTCATGACTGTCATCTTCCCAAAGTAAGTAATCACTGTGGGAGGCTTTTTCCCACTTCCCCCGAGGACTTCTCATCCTTCAAGATGGGTGATGGGCAGAGTTTGTCTTGAAAAGTGTCATTGCTCTGTCACTTGGTCGGTTCATGGAGAGACCAGTGTTGAAATTCTGGACAATTTGAGTGGTCAGTGGCAATGGCTTAGTTGGCTTCAGTCTGACTAGGACTTTGCTCAAAGAGTAGAGACTTCTGGGTGTTGAGTAATAAAACAAATTATGTTGTCAATGCATGATACAAATGTGTGGTCAGGCTTGCTCCTGGTAACAGATGATGCAATGCTTCGGAAGCTTTGGTCATGATTGAGTTACCTGGAGTAGATAGTGAAGTGTGGTGTTTTGTTGTAGTTGGTTTTGGGTATTTTTGTTCTTGGGAGAACAGGGAAAAGCATCCCTCAGGTGCTTGGAGTTTATAGAATTGCTGTGAGACAGTTCAGAAGATAGGCAGGAACATTAATCTGTTGAGGCTCAAGGATTTCAGTTTGGTGCATTGAATGGAAAATTTGACTGTTGTACAAGCTTCTTGTACACATGGAAGAGATGCTCTAGTGCAATGATGTCTCTTGTAGACTGCTTAACATAACTGGCACTTTTCCAAAAGAGATACTTTATTTCTTTTGAGGAGGGAATTTCCATGACCTGTGCATCTAAAGGTTAGGTTGAGTCATCATGGCCTTCAAGCCAAGCCTGAAACTGGTGGTATCTTCTGTCTTTGTTTTTCTTGACAAGCATGGTATCTGGAAGCTTTTTTAAAACAAAAAAATACATCTGATATTGCCTTGTAACCAGTAGTACCAGTATAAAACCAGATATATATATAGATACCAATTTAAAACCAAAACAAAACACCAAAGTTCTCCATCACCAGTGTAAACCAAACAATTATCAGTATTATCTTCAGTGAGAATTTTGGAACTCTGGATGGAATATAAATACTAGAACTGAAAGTGAGGGCTTTAAAAATCTATATTTGTGTACATACTAAATATAAATAGTAGAGAGTAGGATGAATTCATTATTACAAAACTATTAATCTTATTTTAATTTTAAAAAAACCTTTGGCTTTGAGAAGGAGGTTTTTAGCCTCCTAGAATCTGGAGTGATATTTATTCTCTCCCTCAGCAGCTGCTTACAGATCTCTGTTCAGTCACCTTCTCCCAGTAGTTGACTGCATTGAGCTAATTGCATGCAAAGAGGTACAAACATGTCTTTAGTCAAAGCAAGTGGTTGTTGTCCTGTTCATACATTGAAAATCATACATTTGTACATTGTATTCACAGTTTTAAAGACAGCATCTCACCAGGTATTTATGTTCAGGCACTTGTTCAAGATGGACCCTAAAAGTTAACTAATGTTGATGTTTTTTCCTGTGATGTCTTTGATTTTTTTACCAATTGAATTGTGTTGGACATTTCATTATTTTACCGAGTACTGCTGTAAGGATGGCTGACCAGTAGTTCTGAAAAAAAATTATGCTGCACTTAAAATTCCTTCTCTTCTGTAACTTTCCTTGTACTCAGAGAACTATGCAAAGTTAATATTACCAAGCCAGGTATTCAATATATTTAGAACTCTTAAAGCCAAATTATCACGCCTGTTCATTTAAAGATTTGAGCTGCATTATTTGGTTTATTCTAGCTTTTGTTTTCAGTTGATTGTGTCATTAGGAAACCATCATCTCTACAACTGACATTTTTTAGGCACGGTCATTGTTGTAAAATGTGTGGTTTTGTTGGGTGTTTTTAATATTTGGATAACTTTGGTTTGGCTGTTTTCAGGCATGAATAAAATGAATAAATGTTTTCCCGTTTTAAGGTTCCTGATTTTTAGTGCAATTTTAAATGTAAATAGGCAAAATATGGTGGAAATAGTTGAAATAGAATAAATATTTCTCAGAGGATGTAGCTCTTCTTGGTAAGTGGTTTTTTACTGGTAAAAATGAGAATTCAGACTTTAGCCACCATGAGCAAGTGCTGGATGGATTAAAGAGCAGTAGCCTGAGAAATACCAAAATGTGGTTGATGGTAAGGAAAGACTAAACGTTTGTTTGTTTGTTTGTTTGTTTGTTTGTTTGTTTGTTTTAATGAGGTCCTCAGTTGATCAGTTCTCATTCTAGTAATGCTTGATCCCTTCATCAATAATCCTATCTGGAAAATATCCTAGGCTGTAGAGTACTAAATAAAGGGTCAGTTATTTCTAGATAACAATCTGGATTGCCTGATTTAAATGGCCACAGTCCAACAAAATATATGTTAATATATCCAACATGAAATAAAACATCTGGGAGGAACAAATGCAGATTTTATCTTCAAGATAGAAAAAGACCCACTGTCTTGGAAACAGACAGAGAAATCTTCATCTAATCTTAACAAAATACCATTTCCTAAGTGCTATTTCATATGTGCACAAAAAAAAAGTTGTAATATTGTGTGAAACACTGACTTAAAATTAAAATACAAAACCTCACTATCCAAGATTTCTAGACTACTGTGTAGAGTTCAATGGTAAAGTATGAGAAGGGAGGGGAAATAAGGGATGGAAGAAAAGCCACAAAAATGAACAATGGGTTGCTTAAACAGTAAAGTAAACAAGACTCCTAGAAATAAGTCATCTTTCTGGAGCAGAAGTTGCATCCAAATGAGGAGAATAGGAAAGAGCACTAACTTTGTCAAGTCAAATATAAACCATAATGAGGTAGAGCAAAAAAAATGTTGAGGAACAACTTTGTAAAGACATTAAAAAAATAATAAAGCTTTTTGTCTAACTGTCAAAGGCAGAAAGCCTGTCAGGGATCTTGATGAGCTGATAGAGGTTCATAATATTACATGTGAGCTAAGGGAAGGTAAAGCTGTAGCAGAAAAGTTATTTGCATTGCTATTCCCTGCAGAACAGTTCCCATGTGGACCTTTCATTTCCAGGGGACAGGCTGGGGAAAAGTGACAGAAGCTTGACGTTTTGGAGTGAATTCCAGCACAAAGAATTGCTAGGAAAAGTTCTTACTTTGTGAGGAACTCGGTGTTGAAGTTGCTGAGTTACACACGGGTGTGTATAATCATTGCTTAAATTGGCCTTAGAATGGAAGAATGAAAAGCAGTAAACGTGCTGGGCTTTTCAAGAAGGGTCTGGGGGGTTGTTTAGGAAAGTGGAAACTAAGAGCAAGCCTGGTTTCTGCACCTAAAAATAAAGAATAGAATTAGTGTTTGTTCACAGATGGAGAGGAGACAAGTTGTCTTCTGCAGCAGGAACTTCTGCCCTGTAAATCTGCTTGTGTTGTTTCAATGACTGGGTCAGCATTTGATAAAGGTGATTTAACTAATACAGTATGTCTGGATTTCTTAAAAAAAACCATAATACACACACACAATAAAAAACCCCAAGCAAACAAACCCCTGCCCGAAAAACCAAAAGCAACCAAACATTTGCTGTTTCAAAGATTTTTGGAAAGGTAAACTGGTGTAATCCTGTAGTGATTAGATAGCAACTAGGTGAACACTGGAAACTGTATGGAAAAAATAAGATTGTACAGTACAGGGATGTTACTCCTGGAGTCTTCTGGAAGGAAGTGTGCTGGGATCTCTGCTATTCCAAGTGCTCATAAACTACCTGGAATAATAAAGCACCAACACATTTTTCCAGGTGGTAAGACCAAAAGCTGACTGTGAGGAATGTCAGAGGGTAAGTGGTGGGGCAAGAAAATGGCAGGCCAAATTCAGTTCTGATGGAGATAAGACTGTTTGTGGAGAAGACTGATCTGACAGTTTGTGGTGTGTGGTGGACTTAGTTGTGCCTTAGTTATACTCTGTGAAGTAAAGCAAGCAGAGGGTGTTCACAAGCCTGTATAACACAGTGAATGATGTGGTTTGACAAGATTTGGAGATATTAAATGCAAATATTATGCTCCAGGTTTAAAATAAATAAAGGTGTGCTTATTTCATGCTATTTCCAGTTGTATTTTTCTGAGAATGGGCTCCATAGTGCGCAAAAGATTTAAAAAAATAAAATATACTCTTAAGTATTCAGGTATGAAACTCTCTAAGTTACATCCTAAATGGATGTTGAGGGCAGCATGTAGCTTGATGTAGTCCCTCTTTCTTAAGCTTTTTACTGGAGTGTTCTCCCATGGACACAGACATAGGGTACTGGGCAAAATGATCTAATTCCTTGCACTCATGCTCTTCTTTTCTGTTTTCTTTTTTAATGATTGTGCCTTAAAGGCAGAGTGACATAGCTTCAGAAAAACATGCTGTAATCTGAGGCATGACAGTGGCTCCACACCAAGAGAAATGGGTGCATGATCTCAGTACTTTGTCTCAGTGTAAGGTCTGGCCAGCTGGGCTACATCTGCTGCTCACTGTAAATGAAGGAGTTATCTAATTTCTCACTTTCCAGGACAATAAGATTCTGCCTCTTGCAAATCTCCCAACAGCAGATAATGACTCAGAGTGCCTGAAGTGAGGTTACTGGTTTCAGAATGATACAAAGAAAATTGCAAGGGTGTTTGGTAAAGTGGCATCAGTAGGTCGGTGAATTAGACTACTATGTTCAGTGAATTACACTATTTTAGTTGGTCTGAGGTCACCTACAAGTCTGGAGTTAATGCTTTGACCTTTTTGCAGAAGGCGCTAACTTGTATTTGCAGTGGTAACACTGCAGTCTCCTGCGTGTCTGGCCTTGCTGTGGAAATGATGTTGCCTGTGTACAGCTCTTTCTATGCCCTATTCTTTATCAAATGAGAAAAGAGACCTCTGCCCAGTGTTTGTGGCTGACATGCCAGCCTGGGACAGTTCAGCTACTCAATACTCAGCTGCAATTTTCCAACCACAAGCTCTTGTAATTTGGCAGCTAATACTAAAAATTAGAGGCAGTAAATAGAGAGGGAATGTCTGCAGCCTGTAGACTTGTGTATCTGTGTTTGGTAAGGGAACATGGCAAAGAATTATTTAAAGAGTATTTGAAAGTATTTTAGAATAAGGGAGAAAGGGGAAGTTCAATACACAACAAATCTGTTGGTGTTGTGAGCAAAAGAGGGAATTTATAATTTGTGATTCAGATACATAAGACTATTTTTGCACCGAGGATATGATTGTAAGCATTTTCTAGTCATTTGATGCTAAGAAGTAGCCTTATGTGAATCACAAACCTTTTGAAGTCAATTCAGAAATAAAATCAGTTTGGTTTGTTTGATTATTCTGGTGTGAACTTCCTATTGATTAGCAATTGGTATTTTCTTTACAGTCCTATTTTTCCCCCTCTTATTTTTCAGTACTGTAGCCTGCTTGTCACTCAGACACTAAACAGCTCTCCTGTAAAGTCTTCTGGGTTTATATTTTCATGCTGAATTGCTTCTTTGTACATAAAGTTCAAAATTTTTAAAGCTTTCATATCAGCACAGAGTGCATGACACAGATTTATGCCAGCCACAGAAATTGCAGTGGCTTTCTCTGAAATCATTCTTCTGTGAGTTTTTTTTTCTGATGTTTAGTTCCCCCTTGATTTTGTAGGTCATAGGCTCCTGTGCCTTTCTCCACTTCCACAGGCTGGGGGAGTATAAATGGGGTAGCACCAGAAGGCCTTTTAGAGTATAGACTCCTGTCTCCTTCACATCTGAGCTTGGTAAAAATTTCTTTGCCATTTCTCTCCTACAGATATGGTTTTGCAGTTTTTATGCTTTTGGGAAAAAAACCCATTCTTATATGCAAATGGGGGATGGGGACTTTGGGTGGAACTGGAGCCTCAGTAAGGGTTTTAGTAGGAGTCAGGATAATTTAAATGGTTCCCTGATCCTAAATATTTCCACATTCATTTCCATATCTCCTTTCAGGAAGCTGTGCCTCTTATAACAAGCACACAATAGCATCTGTCCATCCCACACATTTCTGCTTTGTTGTTTAGATAGTCAGAAAAAAATATTCTAGAAAGAGAGTTTTTTAACCCTCTGCTTGGAACTGACTCTATGCATGTCTGACTGTCTCCATGCCTCATGAATTACTGCCATACCCAGCATGGGCTTCTGCTGAAGTGACAGGGCGTGAGCTCAGTGCTTAGGGGCTGTCAGTGCAGGTGATGGCTGCTTCCTCTGTGATTAACTATTTAAGGAGAGCAGAGGAAGGTGAAGGATGGCAGCTTCATGTGGTTCCTGAGAGCTCATGAACAAACAGGCTGGATAATGAATGGGCCACTGAGGATTGCTGCAGGGATTCACAACTGTTGCCTGACTGTAGTGAGGTGCATCTGCTGCATACCTTGGGGTCTTCTCAGGTGCAGTGGACAGTATCTCTTAATTTTTTAGGAGATATAAAATTATATATATGTATACTGAATTAGTTATTGTAGTCATTGATAGTAGGGGGGTTTTGTCTTCTCAATATAAGTATAATGTACATCTTATTTTGAAACACACTGAGGTGGCTAATTTTGTTAATGTGAGCTGTGAAAGCAGCTTGTGTTCAGTGAAGAGTGGACATATCTCAAGACTTCCACTGAAGTCAGGGTTCCTGTGTCCCAGACTCTGCTGTGAGAGTGTTCTGCTTTCCTTCAAAACAAGATTGCTGCTCTTGTGGGAATAAGGAGTAGTCAAATCCCTGTCCCTCCTTTAAATCTCTTGTTCTGTGCCTGTGCATTCATTCAGGAATAGTCTGTGATGGTGACAGAGATTGTTTCAGAGCTCACAGTTACATTTGGAGTCCCAGTGACTGCTGTAATCACAGCTCTGGAAGGAACTTGGTAGGTGCCAGTGCCCAAAAGGGTGTTTGGGGAAGCCAAACTGCTGACCTGGAATCTTCATCACACCTCCCACCTGTCCCCACATCAAAGACTAAGAAAAGATCATTGTTGCATTATTGAGGTTTGAATTTGAAGGGACAAGTTGGTGCAGGTGTATTTTCTTCTAGGCAGTACTGAACATCATCAATTTCCTTCATTTTCTTGGTTAGCTAAAACTAAAAGAGTGGCTAAAAGGGTTCAAGACTCGCAGGAGGGGAAAGGAAGGAGAAAAGATAAGTTGTTGGCACCCTGGTCAGTTAAGCTGTCAGGGTTTTCCATTTCTCCAGGCTCCAGGCTGTTAAATGCCTGGCCCATGCTGTGCCAGGGGATTGAAACCTGCTGCTCACCCTTACCTCCTGTCACCTCCTTATTCTGTGCTTTGTAAATCCCAGGCTAAACAAACGTACAAGCCAAAACACACAGCCTCTGCTCTGAAATCTCTCCTGGTGTCTGGGTAGCACCTCCCCACGCAGAGCTCTGTGGCTTTTCCAGTAACACATCTTCCTGTGCAGTCAGCTGCTGTTCCACTGCCACTGCTGGCAAAGGGAATATTTTGCACTTCACTACCTTTCTTTCCTTGTGAATTTTATGAAGTGGTGCCTTTTTTCTCCTTTATATGTTGGTTCTGGAAAAACTTACTCAGCTTTTTTTACCTCTGCAGTTAGTGTGTTAGGTATTATATGTAATTTGAAGGCAGTTACTAAGAGGATGATTTTTAAAAAATCATTTTTAGTGATTTTGAGTGGCAGTTATGGTCAGAGTATACAACAAGGAAAATTCCTATGTTTGTTTTATTGTCATGGACTCATTTGAGATATTTACATCTCTCATACTTTGGCCTAAAGGTGACAGGTATGTTATCTCACAAAATATTTTTGCTGAGTCTGGCTTTAGTGAATATACAGTACAGTCTGTTAAGAGATGTTTGCTTTTAATGTTCAAACTAGGATTGTTGTCTGAGCTCTTGTTGCTATTTATAACTGGGCCAATTGGATTGCCCTTCACAGCACCCTGACTGCTTCAGTCCCTTGCAACTCCCTTGTCTGTAGGAGGAAGCTGGGATTAAGAAGCGGCATTTGTTAGCTCATGTCCAGAGTGTTGCAAACCTGTGGTACTAAAGTGGTGGTAACTAAAGCTTTGTTCAAAGTGTGGTCATATAACTTAATTTCTCTGTGGCAGATTCCCTGCATTCATTTTTTATTGTAGATAACAGTGCTTGGGAAGGTAATTCCAGAGAGGAGCAGATGAAACCTGACACATAACTTCACTGCTAGCTCTGAAATTCATGCACTGATTGACCAGCTGGAGCTCACACTTCAAAACAAAATTCAATGACAGCAGCTCATTGCCTCACTTCTGGGGATGTGCGTGCTGCTGCAGTCAGGTTGAAGTAGACATGGCATAATCTAAGAGTAGATGTAAAAAAAAAAGGCTCTGGTTTTGTTTCTGCATCCCCACTGTTCGCATAAGGAGTTTGTGCTGCTCCATTACCTGAGTGAGCAGAGCTGCCTGTGCACAGTGCAATGAACTGGGTAAGTAAAATAATCCTTCTAGCTGAACACGAGTTTTCTCCCCCCCATCCATCTACTCATTTTGTGCAAGATTATTTTTAATCCAGACCAGTTCACTGATTCAGTTTATGAAATTCATTATACAAACCCTGCTAAGGATGCAGCTTGAGAATTGAAGAGCTGACGTGATGGCACTGCAAAAACTCGGTCAGCCAGCCTGGGCACCAGGACAGAGATTTGTTGAGCTGATGCTCAGGAGGCAGAAGTATGGTTTCACCTTCAGTTCATGTAGATTGTTCTTTCTATCCCATGTTGAATTTTTAACCTTTAAACAAATGTGTATAGTAATATATGCAATCCCCACATGCTGATCATGACAGTAGATTCTGTATCAGAGCCATTTTTGGTGCTAAAATCTTTCGTGTTTGACCTCTTTCAAGAGTTTAAAATGAAGTATGTGAATCCATGTGATGTGCAGGCTCTGTGGCTGAAAATTATGTCTTCAGAGTATTTTCCGTGACTTCAGAACTAAGTGAGACTATAAAATGAAAGCTGGAACATGGACACAGGGACTTTATTGAGTATGTGCCTTTCTAGCTTCAAAAAAGATACAGAGCATATGTGTTCTTGCTTTAATATGAGTACCCTGCATCATATGTTAGAGTGGGAACAGGACAGGTTTGGTTGTTTTGAGGGTGTTTGTTTTTTGCTTGTTGTTGTTTTGAGGACTACTGAAGTTATTTCTGAATTGTGGACTGTTAACAAAAAAAAAAAAACAGAAAGGACAGTTTCGCAAATGTACAAATAAATAACCATATTTGCGTGAGCATGTAAGATTGTAATAGAAGCAATAAACTTAATTCGTGCCACCAAATGAGCATATTTTGATGTGCATGTGTGTTTGGGCTCTGTTGCTGTGGCCCATCTGCTCATAAAGCTATACCAGTAAGAATGTTTGACTTCCTGGAAAATCTTGCAGGAAAGATTGCTTAAGGATCTCAGTCCATCTGAGTGAAGGAAAATATCAGTTAGCCTGGAATGCAAGAAATGAAAAATATCAGTGAGCTTGAAGGTTAAGCTGTAATATCACTGTGGTTCTGATATTCAAGTCTTACCTTCTTTTCTCTTCCACACATTCCCATAAGAAAATGTTTTTATCTCTTTTGATTAAAACTCTAAATTTGACTTTTTGAAGGTTCATATTTATTAGTTCAGACCACCACCTCCCCAGAGCCCCAACAAGTTCCTTGGTGTCTTTGAGACTCTGTATGTCACCAGTGATTTCCTCTTGCTGTAGAAAAGTGTGCAGCTTCCCTCAAAGTTTTCTGAATTGTGTTCAAGAGTGGGTAATTGTTCCTTCTGAACTCCCTACTGGTGGCTTTCATCACATTTCCTATCTTTGGGTAGATTTCAAGTCAAATTATTTTCCTCTTCTATCTTTCCCTCTCCTCTATTACTGCTCACTTTGTTCTATTATTGAAACATTTCAGGAGTGTCAGTGCATGCAAATGCTGTCACTGAGCCAGTGTACTTTGGCTAAGAAGATGGATGAAAAGGCAGCCTGATAATTTATGCAAGATTATTAGACCAAATTAGAAACAGTCTGGGGAACCCTCCAACTCTACATTAGGCAAACGAAGGTAAAAATTGAAAATATTATAAATTCTCTTTGTAGTAATTTGAAAAGTCACTTGAGAACATTGTTCAGATAATGCTGTAGAAACTCTGACTCCACTGCAGAGAGAACAGCAAAAGCTCCTTTGGCAACTATTTTCTTAGTACCTTTACTACAATTCTGAGCTAAGTATGCAGCAAAATAAAATCCATAAATGAATTGCTAAATACTATCAAAGCAATGCTGTAACTGTTGCAGTAGTGCCAGGGATCACAAGAGCTTGGTGAGATTCCTGTAGTTTCCCATGTTCTCCCAACCCAAGACACACAAAATGTTGGAAACCAGGGCAAGGGCATTGCCACACACTGCAGTGCAATGGGATAGCAGATTTCACTTGTATTACTCATCGTGGGTTTTTATTCTGCTTCTGACTTGCTAAATTCTGGAGATTGATGCATTCAGTAAAAGTTGTTTCCTTTTTGTGTAATCTGTTGTACATTTGAGAATGATCACGTCCTTTTGCTCCTGAAGCACTTTGAGTTGCTTGCACAGGAACTTCCTGTGTGCAAGTCAGGGCTGTAGCTTACTCCAGTGTCCAGCTTGAAAACCAGAAAAACTGTATCCAACTCTCTTGAGAAATGTTTAATTATGATTCTTCTGAGAACCATTGCATCTGCCCTGCTAACTTGCTCTTCCTTCAAGCTTAAATAACTGATGTAAGCTTCAGGATTATCTATGTTTCAAGTAACACACCTTGTACAGTTCTTGGAAAAGAGAAAAGAAGATTTGAGGTTTATATGGTTTCCCCTTTCTAAACTGATATTTGTGTCACACCAATTTTAGCAAGTTTCTTATCTGTTTATCAGCTGTGCCAGCCCTAGGTTCATGTTTACTCTGGTGATATCAGTTTGATAAAGAGATTGCTGAGAAGTTAGTTAATTTATCTTGGAATGAAACAGATCAAAATATGCGTGACATTCTGTGGGATCTTGGAGCACCTGAAACCAGAAGAATATATAACTATGCCAGTGCACAAAAGCACAGTGATTTTACTCCCAGATGAAAAGGTCTGAGCATCTGATTTACTTTGGGCTCGCCTCTGTTAGCAAGTCAGTCTCTGCTGTCTTTAAGGGTGATGCTCTGTTAGCCACCAGAAGTGTTTGTTTCTGGGCTTGGATCTTTTTATCCTTTTTTCTTTTTTTCCTATGGACAGTTTATACTGAGAGTGAAAACTGGCCCATGGTTGAGCTGTTCTAAATACAAACAGTTCCTGTGAATGCTTTAGGAATAGTTTTCAGTCACTTAAAAATGAAAAGTAAGGGAAAGCTGTTTGTGACACAATGAGTTTCCCTGTTCTGAAGCCATCCCTGGGCTCCATGATGTGCCATCCTGGGCTGGCCTGCAGCATAAGCAAGTCCATGGGATGGCAGCTCTTGTGGTGGGAGGGTCTTGCCTCCAGTTTGGAAAGAAAACACCAACTTTGGAATGGCCTCAGGGATGTTCAAAGCCACACCAGCTGCTTCACCAGGCAGTGAATTAGAGATGAGTAGCACAGTATATATCTGTCCTAGGAGTTTTGTTTATGTTTTAAGAATTTGTTTGTAAATGTGTAACCTCCTGGATGGATACAGTATACAGCTCCAGGCAGCCTTAGTGTAACCTGTGGCAAAACAAGCAGGTTCTTAGAGCCAGTAGTGGCCAGCTCTTTTTGCTTTTGGTTTGTTTCTTAAACAGTGTCTGTGGAGTTGAGGCATCTGCAGAGGAAGATGCTGGTCCCAAGGGTCTGACAGGCCAGCTCTTAGTCTGCTGTTGCTGACTTATTCCTGCTGTTCTTGGAACGTCTGAGAAAGGATGTCCAGAATTTGAAGGAGGCAAAATATGCTTACAGGTTCTGGTTTAAGGAAAGAAAACTAAAATAAGGAAACCACAAAATTTCTCTGGTTTTTTCCCTTGTTGGGGATTTTTGTCAGTACATGTACCAGGCATTTCTTCTCCTTAAGACAGATCTGATCTCTTGGGTAATAATAACTATTTATGGAGCAACAGGATACCAAACATGGTTTATAAAGACTAGACTTGTTTACTTCTGCTCTGTGACTGCTCATTTCACATAGGGGTTTCCTCATCTGTCAAGGGTGAAGAAACTTGTCTGAGTAGACACATCTGTAAAGAAGTAGTTGGTCTTGCTCTGCCATAGTAGCCTGGTGGAAGATCTGTCCTGCTCAGCCAAATATTCCACCTGTGCTCAGTAAGGGAGGTATTTAAACAGGGAAGTAGTCATCATGTATTTTGTAAAAGGAAAGAAGGAACTGTTCTGCTTAATTCTTACAGCTCTGGCACCTGCTGCTAATGGAGGGTGTGGGTTTGAAATGCTGATCTCCTCTGTCTCTTCTCTGGGAAGCAGATTCTTCATTCTTCAGCACTGCATTACTAGGATTTGGAATAGCTGGAGAACTCCTAAACCATGTCCAGACGGGAAATGGAAGAAAACAGGGCTAATAGTTTGGGTGGGTTTTTTCTCTTTATATTAACAGGACTTAATTTCCAGTGTTTTGCCATCTCTTGTGGGTTGTTGGATAGAAAACATGGAGGGGAAAGAGCCCTTCATTCTGTGTAAATAGCTGCCAGTACCACCTCCTCTCTGAGGATATGGGAACAATGATGGTTCCAGCCCATCCAGGAGAAAGAGGAGAGAAACCCTGTAAAACAATCCATGTCTGGAGTGCTCTAAGATACAGAATGGTTCATGTAGAAATTCAGAGCTGTGAGAGATCTGCAGTGCTGACTGATGCACTCTCTGTATCCATCTGACAGTGGCTGTGTGATGATGAACTGCTGAGATGTTTTGACAGATGCCAGTCAGAGGCTGTTTTTGACAGGTTTTTTGTAATGATTAACATCACTTGAAGCAGTTGTTTGGGTTTCTGCATGTTTGTTTTAATTCATTTCCTCTTTGTTTCCCTTTCACAGCAGTGCCCAGTTTACCATAATGAGATTCAGGAAGCTGGAATCAGTCTCAATTAGTGAGGTTACTGTAAATATTTTCACTGACAGAACTGTCTTTATTCTGTTAAGATCTCAAAATACTTGAATGTCATCTTATGTTAAACAGAAAATCCAGTAATTCAAATAAAGTGATACCAGGAGGGCAGTTCATTCTGAGATAATCCTGTCTTTAGCTATTCTAAAGAAATTATGCTCCCTGAAGGTGCAGGAAACCCAATGAGAGTCAGAGAGAGGTGCATGAGGGAAGAGGAAAAGGTTCCTACAGATCTAACAGTATTCAAGAAATTGCCTGGCCTGTTTAAAAGTGCACAGGCACTGTTGTCTGCAGTTGGTAAAGTGAGTAATAATTCAAGTTGTCTGTATCTGGAGAACATGGAGCAGCCATCAGTGACAAACCCCTCTTCCTTGGTGGGGAGGGGAACCCTAAGTATCCCAGACATCTGCCTGAGGAGGAGCCCTCAACAGCCTATTCACAGTGGCCACTGCAGCTAAGAGGTAAAAAATTAGGTGGGAAAAACAGAGTTAAACACTTGAGGCTTTTCTATGAGTTGTGGGAATCTCTCACTTCTAAAAGTTATTTTTTAGCATAGCACAGACTTTCAGCTGCTACTGAGGTGTTTCTTTTAATACACAAGACCTGGCATGTCAGCTGGAGAGTTAGACACACCGGAGGGGAGGTTTCCAAGCTTGTTCCAGTTTGCAAGTGTTGAGAGGGTTTGTCTGCTACATTTTATTTTGGGTTTGGTTTGAGGGTTTTTTGTGGACTACAGTGCACCCTCTTCATGTCAGACTATTAAACAAAATTTTAAAAAACCAACCTGATTTCTCCAGCAAATCACAGTTGAAATTCTTGATCAGTAGCTTGAAAATAGCTACAGAACAAAGCATGAAATTAGCCAAATGCAAAATTCTGAATATACCTGCCATCAATCTCTTCATTTCATCTGCTGCTAGAACATTTTGGAGACTTGTCTTGACTGTGGAAGCCAAGTGTCAACTCTTCAGTATTCTGACTTCATAATGCTGTGTTTCAGTGCAGTACTAGGGAAGAAGATGCTTGTTCTCTGTCTCATCTCCCAGGGTTTGTTCTGTGCTGTAGTCCTGGGCTGTTTGCTCTCACATGCAAGGCAATCACTTTCCTCCTTCTCCAGTTTTTTCCTCAGAGCTCTTCTTTCAGCTCTGTCTTTCTGAGTGGATGGAGATTGTGTCACACAGATTGTGTCCCTCCTTTATCTCTCTTGGGCTACGTCTCTGTTTAGTTTTTTGTTTAAATAAGATGGTAACCTTTGTTGTTCACAACATTTTTAAGGCTCCTACAGCAGTTTGTGAATCCTGTGTCAGGAAGCATGTCCAGTGTGCATAAGTCCCAGTCACACAGCTCCCCAGCTGATCTTAGCTGTCTGTAGGCTTCCGAAAGCACAGTAATGGTATAGATGAGAACCTGAGACAGATCTCTCTTCTCAGATTTCTTTTTGGGGGGGGGGAGTTTTAGATGGAATGGAAAGACTCAGAGGCAGCAGAGGAGAATAAGAGAGCATGTGCTGGTGGACCAGAGGGTTCAGGCTCTCTGGGGCACTTAAAGGGAGCACAAGCAGTACTTTGGTGGTTTCTAGCCACTGCAAAGCTTTGCCTCCTAGGCCCTGGAAATTCTCTCAGTTCCCACTAGCAGGCATGGACTGATGGGTTTCCAGTAAGCATCGCTCAGGAAAAGACCCTACAGTTAACATCACCCCTGGAGCATGGCAGCCACCTTCACTCTGCTGAAATGCAGTGAGCTGATTTGTTTCCCAGCAGGCTAATTGCTCATGGCTTATTATAGAGACTATTTGGTGCCCTGTTCCGAAGACTCTTTGTTCTGGACAGCGTGTTTTAGAATATGTTTGTATGTGCTGGCAAATTTTTTGGGTTGTGTGCTTTTTTTCTTTCTTTTTTTTTTTTTTTTTAAAGGTCACCTTGGGTTTAGGAGAGTTTAAAGAACTGCAACAGCTAAATAGATACAAGAAATTCAAACAAATCCCGAAGGTGGTTGGATTGTGGAATTCTTTTCAGCTTTTCAGTCTGAACTTCCTTAAATTTGCCAAATGACTCATTTACATCTGTATTCTAAGGCCTTCCTGGCTTTATTTCCAACAACTGCTTTAGAACTTTCCAGGTTTTCTTCAATTACAGTGTTTCATTAAAATTATCCTTGTAGTATTGCCTTAGTTTCTTCACACTGTGTCATTTCATTCTGATCTAAACCTGTTTCTCAACTATGGAGCTAAAATAACTACTACCATTGTGCAGTTCCCTTTTTCTGTGAGATTTGTGTTGCCTTTGCCTTATCTGTCCAAATGAATGACAGATGTTTTTGCAAGGGCTGGTCCATGGTTTTATGCTGCACAGCACAATAGGACCTCAGCTTTCACCCTCGACTCTGCGGTGATTAACATTGTGAGTAACATTCCTGGAGCCTACTGGGTTATTCTGCTGGCAAAAGATTATTCTTACCTTTCTGTGCAAAGTCTTTCTGCCTGTTTTTGCAGTTTTGCACACTGTGCTCTTTGGGTAGCTCTGGGGTAATGAGCCACTGCCTTATCTATCCTTTTCCTTCCATGGTAAAATCTGTTTATTCTCTAGACCACCATGTCTCCCGGTATGCTGTGATACTGCAGTGTGATACTACAAGTATGAAAACACTTGTCAGCTCATTCTGCTGAGCCACTGTTCATGATTTCTGTAATTGTCTGCCTCTGAACCTGTAGGAACTATTTGGCAGCTGGATGATAATGATCTTACTTTAACATTTGATGTGATGCTATGTTTTTTGTCTTTGGAATGTACATTGGAAACAGCAGAAATGAGTTTTGGCTGGAACTTCAGTGCAATCTTGCAGGCAGTAAATAACAAAGACTTTAACAGGAAAAGAGAATCCAAACACTTTGTGTTCTGGGTTAGCTTGTATGAATCAGCAAGTCTGTGTTGCTAAATAACAAGATCAGATTGCTAAATGTAACTCAAATAGTATAGCCATGTAGAGACATAACCCATGGGATTCTGCTCCAAAACTGATCTACAAAAAACCAGCAAGCTGCCTCCTCTTCACATAGCTGAACCCTGAGCTGGGACTTTCTCTTTTTAGTATTATTACAGTAATGTGCTGCTTTCTCCTCTTGTTTACACTTGTATCGCTCCTTTTAGTCTCTCATAAAACTGCTATTAAGTTCATCCTTCTCATTTGTCATACTTTCAGTGACAAGATCTGCCTCCTTTCACTAACTCCCTCTTTTCCACTCTATTAAATTCAGGCTTATTGGCCTCTGCAGGACTCTGTGGACAGTTACTGCCAACAACTTAACTGTTAGCTGAGTTAAATGTAAAACCTTTTGGCCATTCCAAGGAAATCTGGGAACATTCTGACAGCTCACACAAGCTGTTTGCAAGCCTATAGTGGATTTAATTGCAAAGATAAATTATTAGATTATACTTTCCTGTAAAATGTTCAGAATTATTTAATCCTTGTATGTGGGTACCTGAGACTAGGGAGAAAAACAAGATAAGGCAGAAGAGAGCTCATCTGTCTGACTGAAAGAAAAAGAAACTAGATTTGAATTGCATATTCTTTGCCAGGTGTTACCACAAAGTACCCTACAAGTTTGAATGTGGTAAGTTTGAGCAGCATGTTATGTAATGCATACACTTAGCAAGAAAAGGTGGCTATGACCCTGCCTTTGAAAGGAGGAGAAGCTCATCTGTGGCTCTCGTGCCAGAGCTCATAAGCCTCATGGGTAGCTTTATTCTCTCTGACATGGCTCTCCTGCTTTTGGGACCAGGCTCCTGCCTCGGTGTGGCTGTGCCTGCCAGCTTGTCCCAGCAGCACACCCTGTGTTACATAATGTGGATGTGCTGCCAGGTCTCTGGCTGTGAGGGGGCTTGGAGGGTCCATTGGGGTTTATGTTGCATTTCTCAGTTGTGCTCACTAATCAGAGGGAGGGGAAGTCTAATGTATTGTGAGCGTCTTGAAGGACAAGTCTGGGCATTGAAGAAGAGTAAAACCACATTTGATTAACAAGTAATAGAAGTGCACAATAGTGATGGAAATTATTGTAAAGCAACTGTGGTACTAAAAGAGTAGAGGCTGTAAAAGTTACAGTTCAGCCTCATGGGAAATTTGTAAATGCTGAATCCTTTGCTGCCTTTGCTATTTCTTCTAGAATTTTCATTTCCAGATGCTCTGAATTACATTGATGAGGAGGGAAGAGACCCCTTACCTTTATTGCAATTCAGTTTGCAGACAACTAGCAAAACTTGTTGACCAGAGGGAAAGTGAAGAGATCTTCTTCTTGCCTGTGTTGGTTCAGTGTAGTGTTTTATTCCTTGAACTAAGCAGAAAAGAAAAGACCAATAATGGGAGTTCTTGTAAGGTGCTAATTCAATGTGTTATGTCAATGTTTTCTGCAGTGCTTGTACCATCTGAGTTTAAGTGATGTAACCCTGAATTTACTGTCTTAGTTTGCCTACAGTGAGGAGGTAATTAAAACAAAAGCCCAGGAGTTATGTCTGTGCTTTGGTATCTGGAAGAGTGAAGGGGAAGCTAGAATAATTCAATTACAAGTGTAAGAGCTCTGCCTGCTGGGACCTGTGCCATGGAAAAGCATAGATTTCATTTTTCCCTAAAGCACACATCTCCTGCAAGTGCTGTAAAATGTACTTACAGGAGGAAGGAAACCAGCTGAGGTACCAGAGCAATAGTCAGAGTGTGTGTGTCACCCCTGCAAGCACTAGGAATTATGTAGGAAAAGAAGCATTAGCAGAGCTCTGTGGAAGCAGTCAGTGTATTTCATAGCAGACATTCAATAGCCCGTTAGTAGTTTTGGTGACATTTCTAAGTGTCTAAGGTGCTTATTAAAAGCACATCCATTATGGATTATGCTTCAAAAAGGAGGCATTTGTGGGCATGGATCTCCCCCTGCAGTGTAATATTAATGTTGATTTTTAAAATTTATTTTAAAAGAGAGAGAAGAATGTGCCCAATGAAGGTATAACTCAATAAATCTTTGCTGTGTGCATGATGCTTTATACTGCTCCGGCATAAATGTGCTAAGAAAAAACGCATAGAAAATATTTTCACAAGCCTACTCTGGTTTCTTTTGTGATTGGTTTCAGATCCTTGACTTTAAACTAACATTTCCAAAGTTTAGTCTATATCCATGTTTTATGAACCTAGTCTTTTTTTTCTTGAGCTATATATGCTACAGAGCTGGGAGAGCCGAATGCATTCAATACCTCAGAAATCTAGGCCAAAGTTTTATAGACTTATTTTACTTAAATTGCCTTAGAAAACTGAAGTCTGGGTAGCTTATTTTGAAAATGTTGACCTCTGTGACTGAAAGCTGCTAAAGCACAAAATTTCACACAGTGATGGAAAGGCATTCTTCAATTGCTGACCATGCCTTCAAATGGTGTAATGGTTATGAACCGTTTGATAAAACTTATCTCAAAATAATTTCTGAGTCACTCTTGGCATAGAATTATTCAAGAGAAAATAGTCCAAGTTACAGATGGTTTAGGAGTAAATTTACTTGGTTCCTACTTTGCAAGCAGGCAAAGGATTAAGTTCAGCTTTCTTCCTGCCTCTCTTGGATAGGGAAAGATAGGGAAGTGAGGGCTACAGAGTCTAAGGTGCTTCCAGAAGGAGGTAACAGGGACCACTCTAGGATGGCTGCTGGGAAGCAGGAGAGACAAATCTCTGGAGGAAGGGCAGTTCTGTGCCCTGTGGATTACAGAAGCAGGAGTAATTCATGGGTTTGCCAGCCTTTCCTAAACCACTGAATTGTGGTGTTTGTGTTGTCAGGAGCCTTGGCCTCATCAGAAGGATTCTCTCTGGGATTGTTATAGTCCTGAGTTACCCACTCTTTGGATGTTCACAGACTATTTCATGCTAGGAGGCTCTGGCCTCTAAGTACTTTTTGGACTCAGGCTTTGATAATACTTGTGGAGAATAAAACCTGCCATCTAGCTGCCAGCATAACCCAAGTGCTGGCTGCGCTTTCTCTTCTCCAGTCTCTTGCTTTATACCCTTTGTCAGAGCAGCTGGATTGATGCTGAAATGATGTAGAAAAGAAGCCTCAGATCAGATAAACTGAAGTCCCTATTGCTCTCATGGTGTGTTCATATTCAAGAAATATTCTGTTTTGTGCTGGCCAAGATGGTTCATGAGTTTAAATTATGAAACCAGATCACATGTCTGGGCACATAATTTTCAAATTTCTGACCTCTCTGCCAATTGCTACGTTTCATGAGACTGTTAGGGAGCCTTGACTAATACAGGGATTGTTGAATTATTAATTTGACTCACTCACAAAAGTGAAGCATCTTTCCTGTTTATGCTTATTAGCTGTATAAGTTTATGTTAGTTGCATGGTTCTGTAGTTTGTCAGATGACTGTGTTGAAGAGTAGTTTTAAAAAAAATAAAATCAAAACATTAGGGAGAAATGGTTGTCACTTTTACAATCTGTTTCCTTTGCAACACAAGTTAACATTTTAAGCAATGCCATCATGTACGCGCTCACTGGACGTGCTGGGCTTTCTTGCTCTTTTAATCTCTGCTCTGTGACTGTCCTTTTGTCCTTGCCTGCAGCAGCACTGCTGGCTGTACCATAGCCCTGAGTCTCCCGACACAGAGAGTAGTGTCACACAGCTCTGCTCCTAATTTATTTATCAGTCCTACCACTCCACTTAAATTGTGAGGGTGTGGAATTGTGTTGGGTGTTTGTATATGTAGGAGAGCTTTGACTAAAGGGCAAATACCATGATTCATCAAATTATTATTGTGTGTTTTATGCCAGGTAAATATGCCCCTTAGCAATGGGATGACATTAAAGCTACAGATTTCCAGTTTTGTTGAATATCAAATTTCACTTGTGATTTCCAGAGGATGAAATCCCCTATTTTTATGCATTAAAACAGTTTTCATGAGCATTTTGTGGCCAAGCATTAGGTCAATGGAATAGCTATGAGTAATGATCAAATTAAAGCCTTTTTTTTCATTTTGTAATCTTACTGCTTGATTAGGCTGATTGAGGTCAGCAGGAATTACAGCACTCGTATAAAATGGGGTTTTAGCAGACCTTTGTTTCTGAGATTTGACCTGGATAGGAATAAAGCTTTTGCAACTTTGTTCCTTGCTTCATGGGGAGAAGGATCACAGCATCACTGACTAGGTGGGTTGGGCAGGGACCTCTGGAGGTGATCTAGTCCAAAGCCCTGCTCAAAGTGGGGTCACCTGCAACAGGTTGCTCAGGATTGTGCTCAGTTGTGTTTGAACAACCTCCCTGTGCAGCCTGTTCCTATGTTTGACCACCCTAGCAGTATTATTTCCAGTGCAATGTCTTGTATTTCAGTTTTTTTCCCATTGCCCTGTGTTGTGCACCCCTGAGAAGTCTCTCTGCCTGCTTGACTGCCCCTGTCAGGTGTTTATGCATCAGAGCCCCCTGAGCCTCCTCTGCCCAGGGCTGAGCAATCCCAGCTCTCTCAGCCTCCCCTCGTGGCAGATGCTCCAATCCTTTAATCATCTTAGCTCTCTGGACTTGTTCCAGTGTGTCTCTGTGTAGAGGGGAGCCCAGCAGTGCCCCAGCCCTGCAGCAGAGCCCCTCCAGTGCTGAGCCAGGGGAAGGGTCCCCCACCCTGGGGGCTCTTGGCTGCCTTTGCCGCAAGGGCGCAACCCTGGCTCGGTTCATCTTGCCCAGCAGGACCCTCCTCTTTGCTCATCATACAGCCAGTGCCCCACCTCAGTGATACCTTGAATAAAGGCCTCATTCATCTTGTGAGTTATCTTTCTTCCTTCGGTTTCCTCAATTACACCCTTGCTAATCATTTAAAAAGAACCCCATTGATCAAGAGCTGGACTACCACGGAAGCTGTCACTAAAACTGCTTGGAGGGTGGATTCTTCGTCATGCTTCTGCCCATAATAGCAACTATTTTTTGTAAGTTGGAGGCATTTTGTTTTCATTTGTACAGACAGGAAGGAGCTGGAGGATAGAGCGTATCTTATTGAAGCTTTAGGTCTCCTCCCTGTTGCAATTTGTAAAGCTGCTCTCCTGTTTTTCAGCTTTCAAGCCTCATATGCTGAGGAACTAACTTCAAAACAGTAAAATATCTCTGAGCAGTGTCTCTGTTCTCTCTTACACCACTAAACTAATCAGTGCTAAATCACCCATCCTAGGCTGTATATATCCAGGAATTTTAAAGAGGCTTAAGAATGTAAAGATTGAGTTGCTAACCAAAATGGGCAATCTCTCATTAAAATCAGACTTTCAGCTGCAGGAACGAAAGAAACAAATGGATTACCTAAACTTGCCAATAGACTTGAAAAACCACAACACATTAAATATGCTCTACCAGGAAAACTCTTTAAAAGGATTGCTAAATATAGACCTCTAAACATCTAGGTGACCATGGTATGACAGATCAGCACAACTCCTGTAATTCAGTTCAGTTCAGTGATGCAGTGTGAACCTATTTGAAGTTTTGCTATATATGTAGTGGCTCAAATCTCACAACTCAGTCCCCTTTTCTTATTTGCTGTGACCTGTTGCATCACTTCTGACAATTCATTGTGCTTTCCTTATACTGCCTTGTATCTGCTTTTCCCCCTTCACTTAGAGGTGTTTTGTTCTCCCCATCTTCTTCTTACTTGCTTCACTGCTAGGCTTCAAGGACTACTCTCAGATAGGTTCCAAGCAGCCTGTAGAGGTGTGATTCTGAAATATGGTTTTAAAAAGTAAACCTCTAGTCCAAGTCATCAGAGAGCCTGTCCCATTGTCTGTGGAATCCCATGTTTATGACTTTTCTTGTTATGTCTTCTCAGTGATGTTTTGAGCTCATGTGATGTAACTTTACAAGAGGGGATGAAAAAAGAAGTGTGACAAATTGAAACTGGTGGTGTTTTAGGTTACTTCAGCCGACAGCCTTTACCACTATCAAGCTGGCTCTTCTCAAAATGTGTTTTTTCACTGCACTCCTTCACAGGTCCTTCAGAAGCTCCTTCACACCAGTTCTGTAAAGACTCCTTTAGAAGGAGGCCCAAAGTGCTCAGGCACTGGTCCTGTGCTCTTCCTCCTACCCCGTGCTAAGCAGAGGTGGTGGTAGAGAAGACCTGTGTGTCTGCAGATCTACTTCAGATCTGATTTCTGATCTACTCCAAAATAAAATCGTAGCATGTCAGTCTAGGAAGGACAGGTTTTGTATGGATAAAAATGTGATGCATTTAATTTGCAGAGGAAATACCATAGGTATGTACAATTTACTGAATGTTAGAAAAGTGGTAAATTGCATTAATATTAAACCTTCTTTGCTTTCAATTAAATGGAAATAGATCATGTTTCAAACTAGTCTCATGTTACACACTTTATTGAGACAGGATTTGAAAGAGAGATTTAACATCATAAACTAATACTAATTAGAAGTAATTAAAATTCTATAGTTACAGTAGATTTAAAAAATAAGAATATGAATTCTTGCTCTTTGAGGTATTGATTTTGAAGCTGATTGGGGTTGGGAAGAAACTGTCTCTGGTCAGTTTATTCTGCTATGGCGTAGTACAAAGTTATGTTACATGTGTGGGAAGTATGTTGCTGGTTTTTGTTTTAGGTGGGATTGCTTATCTGATTTGGTGTAGTCTTGATGTTTGAAGTAATACATGTCCTACTGTCATCTAATTGAGTAAAAACATGTGCAGCTGCACGCATCTTATTCATAGCCTTTTTCCAAACCTAGCAGCTAATCTAATCTCAGTTAATTGTTTGACTGATTTCAGTGTCTACCAGAGGTAATTTGTCAACACTTCCCACACAAGACTGGGTTTTAAGTCATTATTGCTGGATCAAAGCAGATGTATTCCTGTACTTCCTGCAGGTCCATAAGGACAACATGTGAATGTCTGAATCAAAGCTGTACAGAAAGTGGGAGAGTGTCTCTATGATCACCTACTTTTGTGCTGTCAGATTGAGACTCTGAAGTTGCTCAGTTGGCCAGGGTTGTAGTCCCTGCCTTTGAAAGGCTGTGCCTGACTTGTTCACATGCCAGTTCTTTGACAGCTGCAGGACATTGCTGCAGAGGAAGTTTTCCTGTGTCTGAGCTTCATTCCCACACTAGCTAAAGCTAAAGAGGAGTAATGTGGCTCTTTGTCATTTGTGTCTGGCCAGACCTCATCTCCTATTGAAATATGTCTTTTTGAGAGCTGGTGTTTGACTCCTTGTGTGCAGCTGCTGAAGAACATTGGCCCTCTCAAAAGAGCAGGAGAGGATCTCTTGAAGCAGTTGGTAGCTGCCATAATTGCTGTTTCTTATTCAGTGCAGTCTGTGGATGTAGTGACTTCATGTTTTTCACCAGCTGGAAGCCCAGACCATTTCCTGAGTGTGCCATGGTTTCTGTGCATGTGCCTGGTTCCCAGAAAGCAGCTGGGGTTTACTGTATGTGTATGGCCCTTCAGTCCTGTACAGCTCATAGAACCATACAAGGGTTTGGGTTAGGAGGGAGCTTAAAGATCATCTAGTTCCACTCACCCCTGCCACAGGCAGGGACACCTTCCAATAGACCAGGCTGATCCAAGCCCCATCCAGCCTACCCTTGAACACTCCAGCCCTTTATCATCCTTGTGGCCCTTCTCTAGACTCGCTCCAGCAAGTCCATGTCCTCCCCTGGAATTTGTAATGGTCCTGTCAGGAGCTACAATGTGCAGAGAGAGCTTTTCAGTCATAGGCCATAAATCTGAAACTTCCCAGCCATCTTAGCAGCCAGAAGCATCTTAGGGAAAGCTGTCCTCTGTGAATACAGAAAGCAGCTGGACCCCTTATGAGATGGGAGAGGCAATACTGCCTGCAGTACTTCCCAATTTAAATGTTCCTGAGTGGTCTGCCAGGCCAAAAAGGAGAAGGTGCTCACCTGGTGGGTAGGAGCAAGTAGCTTGAGGTAGACATCAGGGGAGCCAGTTGGAAGCTTTAGGAGATACAGTATGAGAACACATAAGGAATATAATAAATTGATGAAAAGGCTTCTGTTGTACAGAGGTGGAGTGTACTTCTCAGATGAGAGCTTCATGAAACAAAATTTCTTCAAGCTTGATAAGGTCAGATCCCAAAGGCAGAAAAAGGGAAGACCTTGAGGGCAAAGAGGAATTGAGAAGCAGGGGACAGTGTGATTGCTGAGGCAGCTGGAAGGAGATATGATCTTTCATGGGGGGTCTTCTGGTTGAGCTGCACTGAATTTACCTTTGGCTTTTACTACAGGGAAAAAACATAGAAGGGAAAAATCATTGATATAGTCTTTTTGCATAATGTGTTTCTACTTACATGCATCAGAACAAAAAAGGTTCAGTTCTTTGTGCATCAGGTCATATACCTGGGCAATTCCTTGCCAAAGCATGTGACAGCTGCAAATTGTCTGTACAAATTCCAGAGGAGTCTGGCAAACGTTTGGAGGAGGGATCCATTGCTGGGAGGGAAAGGGGGGTTGCTGATTAGACAAACCACATCAAGCTCAGGAAATCCACTCAGCTGAAAATGCTTGAAAGCTGTGTGAATGTTAGGGAGGAAATATTTTATCTCTTTGCCCTGTTCTTGCTTTACCTTGGACATCCATTTATTGCCATTTTCGGGAAAGAGATTTTGAACTCTGATCTGCCCCAGCACAGTCTCACTCGCATCATTAGGTGGGATTTTCCTTACTGCTGGGCAATCAAGCTGATGAATTCCTAAAAGAATAATCCCAAGCTAAAAATCAAGCAACACTGTTTTCCCCTCCCTCAAAGATAACTAGTCCTGGTGCAGTAACTGTAATTACCAGGAGAGCACAGCTCTGATCCCTGTGCCCATCCTGAGGTTGGTGTTGGTGGCTGGTGCTGGCACAGCTCAGTGCCTCAGGGTCACTGCCCTCAGTCCAGTCTCTTCACGTGCTTTTCAAGAAGTGTCCACAACAGCTTTCAGTGGGTGATAACTGTGAGTAGGGCAGGCAGTTTGTTCAGATTTGTGCTTTACACACACTCGGCGTGCTCTTGGTATCAAAAGAAGTAAGTGGCCATGGAACAAAAGCTCCCTCAAAGTGTTACAGATTCTCCAAAGCTGTGCTGGCCCCCAGCAGGTTTGGAAGCAATTTGTTGATGCTCCTGCACATCAGCCTGTTCTTATTTCTACTAGAGCTGCTCTTGTATTTTTTTTTTTCCTAATACCTGTTTTCAGGGAGATACTAATCCCTCTAACTAGGGGCACCATTTTTCAAAGTTCAGCTGATAAAAATTGACGGGAGTGGACCTGTTCTGCTGCCTCTAGAGCTTGGTATCAGCAGAGGGGCTGTCAATTTAATTCATTCCATGACTGGCCCAGATATTAAAATGAAAACCATTGCTGCAGAGCATGTATCAGGTTGTCACGGTGGGAAAACATGCACTGGGAATACTCAGAAATAATTGCTACAAGACAGGTATGGTAACATGAGTAACTTGATGAGAAGATCGGTTACTACGCACTTGCTGTTGAATTCAGCAAAGTGCTGATTGTCTCTGAAAATCTTCAGTCACTTGTAGTCTGTGGTTTAAATAGTGACATTTACACAGCATTGATGTGAGAATCTGCAGGTTTTATGGTGGTGTTGCTTGTGAGCATCACAGCCAAGTGCATTTAGTCTGCAGCTTAGGGAAAGCAAAATGTCCAGGGGAAAGGTAAAGTTTAGGAGGGCTGAGCACGAGTGTTACAGAGGCAGAGAGAGTAATGTGGGATGATCCTGTACTGTTTTCTCACTCCACAGCTGTCTGTTTGAACACTTGCCCGAAAAGCACCCATAAATACTTGTGGGAAGTTCTCCTTTTGGCCAACAACATTGCTATTTTGCTGGCTAATGCAAATCTGCTATTTCTCTTGTCATTGAGATCAGCAGATACTTGGCTAATGTAGTCCTTCAACTTTTCTGTTTAGACAAGGAAATTTAAGAATACCCTGAGTTAGATGGGGTTGTGGGCTTTAACTTTTTTTAAGCTACTCTAAGTTATATGGGGAAATTATTTTGAAAAAAATAAGTATTTGGGAAAAATTTTGAAGGGCAGTCACCACATTTCTAGGATTTTCTTACTGCTTTGAAAAAAAAGTTATTATTATTGATTACCATTATATATTTATTTAGGGGGTTGAGGCATAGCTTTCTTGTTATTTGTTCTATTGTACCTCTGTAAGTTCAAAGACGTGACTAAGTATTTGTTGATTTATTGGAGGGTAAAGGTACTTAAGACAAAAAGATACTAGAAATAGCTCTTCATTTATATTATGGTCTTCATTTTCTTTGCCAGTGCATTTGAAAGCTTTCACTTTACAGGCTGAGAGCTTTCATGCCTTTTTTTCAGTTTTTCTTAACAAGGTGATTGTTTTGTTAAAAGTAAGATTAAATGAGAACAAAATGACTGCAATTTGTCATTTTAATGGAGAGATTTCTTGCCCTGTCATACCAAGTGTGTCTGCTTCCAAAATGTCTGTAGTGAAAGGTTTAATACTTTTAAGAAGTGGAAAGAAAACACAGAATACCTTTCTCTATGACAGATGTAAATTGGGAGTAGTTGTTTGTGGAGTGCCATCTAAGTGGTTAGACAAATATAAGTGGGCAAACAACAGAAAGAGAGAAAAAAAGCCCAAAACCAGATAAAGCTAAGAAAATACAGTGAATAGACTGAATTCCAGGCTGAGGCAGAGACTAGCTGGTGGAGGCTCTAGAGCACAAGTTCTGTGAGGAGCAGCTGAGGGAGCTGGGGATGTTTAGCCTAGAGAAAGAAGGCTCAGAGAGAACCTCATCACTCTCTGCAGCATGAGAGACTGAAAGGATGTTCTGGTGTGGTGGATGTCCTTCTCTTCTCCAGGATAAGAGGAAATGGCCTCAAGTTGTGCCAGGGGAGGTTTAGTTTGGATATTAGGAAAATTTCTCCACCAAAATCAAGCAGTGGAACAGGCTGCCTAGGGAGGTAGTGGAGTCACCATCCCTGAAGGGAGCTAAAGGAC
This sequence comes from Dicaeum eximium, assembly GCA_013396995.1. Lineage (NCBI taxonomy): Eukaryota > Metazoa > Chordata > Aves > Passeriformes > Dicaeidae > Dicaeum > Dicaeum eximium. The sequence continues at coordinate 949,030 of VWZP01010941.1, read as the reverse complement.
ATTTAGATGTGGCACCTGGGGACATGGTTCAGTGGTGGCCTTGGGAGGGCTGGGTTAATGGTTGGACTCAATCTTAGAGGTCTTTTCAACCTAAATGATTCTATGATTCTTTTGTATCTCCCTGGTGGATTAATGGAGATGCTGAGTTACTCTCTGTACTTTGTTCCACCCACACTCCAAGGGTATGGAAAACTCCGGGGTGTGGCAGGATTTCTGTGTCAGCTGGCAGTGCTGCACACTGAAGCTGCTTCATGTTGGTTTGCCTGAGGGGTCACTGGGAGAGTATCAATTGTAGGAGTGAACTCATTGATGCTTTCTACAAAGGCTGAATGCAGTTGGTGCAATTAAACATTGCTACTGGGACAAAAGTAGTGGATCAGCAGTGTTCACTGCTCTTTGTAATATTCAGGAGCAAACACAAATGTCGATGATGAATACGCCTGCAGCATTTCTTTGGTTTGGAATTGGAATCACGCAGGCTGCACTTTGTCCATGTGCTATAGCTCCCTTTGATAACAGCCAAAGATGTGTAATTTTGACTTCAGCCATTGTGTCTTGTTTCCTTTCCCACAGCTGTAGGAGAAGTGCTTTCTCCACCAAGGACACTGAAAGAGAAGGCAGATTTGTGTGAGGTTTTTATCCCCTCATCTTCACCATAACCATTTCCTTTAGTAGCTAATAATATTTAGTATTTGCTTCAATGACTTACATAAATCTCAAATGCATAAACCAGCAGTATCATTTTTTCTGCAGTTTTTTCTTGTGGGAACTTGTTGAAATTAGCTATCTCATTGAAAAACTCCATTCCTGGAATGAGGAGGGCTGTTGTACCATTCTTCAAGTGGAGCAATTAGAACTGGGAGGGTATCTCTGCTTTGATTAGTGTGTCAGGGAGGATATCAGTTCTGCCAGGAGATTTATAGCATTTAGAGGGCAGGCTTTTAAGAGCATACCTTGTGCTTCAGGTATCCATCAAGCCTCTTGGCAGATTCCTTTGAAGTTACTGCTGTGGGTGCTGTTGCTGCTGCATGGTCTCTTACCAGATGTGTGATGAATTTGAATGTGGGGACACAGCAGAGCAGAGGGCACTGGTTGGATGAGGCCAGTGAGTGTGCTGGCTGGAAGGACAGGCCTTATTTTCCACACCTGTTTTTCAGGTAGGACAGTCTGCATGGTTTGTGGTTCTTTACTTCATCAGAGTAGTCAAGTCTCACCTCCAGTCTCTTTTCCCTGCCTAATCTCCAACTCAAGCCAGACACACTCTGTGTGGGATGATGAGGAAAGGATGTAGCTGTCTGTGCTGGCACTGTTTGCAGCTTTCTCCACAGCACCCACTTGCTCTGTGAGTCAGTAAATCCTTTTGGTTTTGTCAGGTGGCCTCTTGCATGGAAACTCTTCCTTGTCCAGTCTCTGTGCCTTATCTCTGGAAACAGTACCTAGAAAGAGGTTTTACAAGCTCAGAGTCTTACCCTTGTTTTGTTAAAATACTTGTTTATTTTTAGAACCATGGGACCAAAGGGGGGAGGCGTATATTAAATAGTGCTGATATTATCTGGAAGATTTTAATGCATGCTGCTTTACAGATCACCATTCTTAGGCTAAGGGCTGGAATTAATAAGGTGACAGAGGAGTCAGAAAATTACATGAAACTGAACGTGAGGTCTGTGTCAACCCTATCAAGCATTATCTCCAGTTACAGAAGTACCTTCTGGCACCTAGGGGGTAGGTCCCTCTGAAAACACTCTTTCCACTTGGGCTTTTTTTTTTTTTTTTTTTTTTTTTTTTTTTTTTTTTTTTTTTTTTCATTTTTTAGTGAATCTCTTGGGGGTTTTTTTTTTTTTTTTTTTTTTTTTTTTTTTTTTTTTTTTTGTTCAAGCTTTCAGTGAAATCCTTGGAGGTTTTTGCATCTGGTTAAAGGAAGAAAAAAGCCTCTGTCTGAATCTTAAATAGTAACAACTGGCTGCCCCCACTTTGTCCTGCACTACAATGTGAAGTCTATTGTGCAGCAGAGAAACAGAAATGCATCTGGATTTTTTCCCATTGAGATTGATATGGATCTCATTAATAGCAGCTTTGTGATCTATCTGTAACTGTTTTTGAGCAAGTGGAATTATTCTGATAGTAATGTTTGGGGTTTTTTGTGTACACTGTACAAATGCCCCTCTGGTGGCTGTACCTAGGAGATGGCACTTAAAGCTACATTATCCTGTTTCACCTAATAGAAGGGAAAAAGCTTATTCTCTGGTTGGATGAATGATGCTGCTTTGACTTCTTGGCAAGCTTGAAAATCACTTAACTGTTCCTTGAACAACTTCCTACAAGTAGGAGCATGACAAGCTAAATTGTTTAGGCCTTAGGAATTTGTGCAATAGAGAACATTTCCACTCTCACTGGTTTTTAAGTTACGATGTCCAACTGCTGAATGGTGCAAGCCATGGTGTGGGTTGCAGAAAGCATTGTCCAGTTTCAAGGTGTTTGGGGAGAACTGTGCTTGCCCAGCATCTCCTATGCTTGCCCACCTCCTGTGCTTTCAGTCCCTTCTTGTTTCCACTGCAAATTTTGTTCTCATTTCTAGTTCATATCTTCCTCTTTTCCCAAATGTTCTGCAGACCTGATTTGATGTGGTCATTGCTATGCCAGTTTTTCACATGAAAGGCACATTGCAATAACTCAAAAAAAATCTGTTGAAAATAACTAACAAAAATTGTAAGAAACATCTGTATAATTGAGCATTAATTTGTGGTGTGCAAAGATTCACTTCTTGTCTTTGTTTCTTTGCATTTAATTGTCTGCCTGTCTTGTGTGCTGTAGGCAGCTGTCAGAGCAATATCTTCTGCAGACTTTTTTTCCCTCACATTTACTGTTTTCCTCTCATTTCCTGTTGGTGTGTGAAAGCAAGCCTGTCCCTTGCCTGCATTTTCTTTGGGGAAACCTCCTCTGGATCACCTTAGAGTCACTGTAGGGAGTTGCACTGATGAGAAGTGCAACCTGCAAATAGTCAGTAATAATGAGTCAGGACAGAAAATTCACGCAGCTGAAAAATAATAGTTTCTTTTTATTCCTCCTCAGGTTTCCGAGCATTTATTAGTTACTGAGGTCTCATTTCCAGCTATAAGTCTAGAAAAATACTTTTTTATTTGCTGTGGGATTTTTTTTAACATGAAGGCTGAGATTCTCTCAGGAGTGTGATATGAGGAACAATGTCCTGTAGAACTTTTCAGAATATTGCCCTCCATGTAAGAAAATCAGAGGAGCTCACAAGACTTCTGTTAATGCCATGTGTATTTCACAACAGACTAATGTTTTCCATATCCTGTTAATAGGAATTTTTTGTTTAGCTTCTAAAATGGCATTGGTCATTCCAGAAGTGTGTGAACCTTGAAAAAATTAGAGTATTTTCACTCAGATCAACCCATCTGTTTCAGTTACAATTATTGAAACATTGACATTTCTTCTACCAGCATCCTCACTCCTGTAAGACTTATGCAGGGAACTTTTGCCCCAAGTAGATTTTTGACCTGGATATGAGCAATGGGCCAGAGGTGAAGGAATATCAGGCATTTCAGACACTGAATTAATTATGAAGTCCAGTCTTTTGTCTATGCGGACACCAAATCATGCAACTCCTTTCATAAAATGACCAAGCTTCACATCAAGCAATTTGTTTTGTGCTTTCCCATCTTCATTAGCTTCCATAACAAAGCTGTTTTGGATTTTTTTAAACATTGGTGACCTTATTTTTGTCTTTAGCTGGTTGTATCAGGATCAAGTCACACTCATTTTGTGCTTAGTTGTTCATTAGCTTCAATAGCTCTTTCCCTTCTGTGCCACATTCCCTGTGCTGTACATCAACAGAGCAGTCACATCAGTTCTGTGCTTGGCTGTCCTGAGCAATATGTGCATTTCTGGCTTAGCTGATGGTGGAAGGCTCTTTTTCATCACTGTCCTGTTCCCTACATATGTACCAATTTCTTTACAGCATTGAGTGTTCCAGGCTCCTTCTGCAGCAACATAATTACTTGTGAAGTAGTGAATGGAGGCCACTCAGAATTTTACTATTCCCTCCAATGATTTGGAATCTGAGGATTGGTCTGGTACAGGAGGATAACCTCAAGATAGGCATTTAGATTAAATAATGTGGTAGCAGAAAATGGGATCAGAAGCTTTTGAAACAGAGAAGTGCCATTTGTTGTGCTCCACCATAAGACTGCTGGCAGCTCAGGACAGCCAGACATGGCCAGCAGTGGCAAGAATGAGCAGTGAGTGGCAATGACAGGGATTAACTTCTCTCTGCAGGAAGGATAAAGAGAACATTAAGTTGGCTTTATAAAAGTAACATGCAGTCACCACATTTAACAGACTGGTTAATTAGTGTGATGAAAGACATCAGGTCCGTGTTGGGAACTCTGCCCATCCTCTGCAGTCTTCTGGCCTGTGTTAGATCTTCACCAGAAAAAAAGAGATCCCCTAGATACCCTGCCTTCTGGGAGTGCAGTGTTGCACAGCAGCAGACCCTACATGACTGCTCTCCAATTGGTGTTCATTAGAAAGCACAATCCCCTTCCTGTTCCAGCAGAATATTAACAGGAACATAATTGTGCTAAAGTCTGGCCAACTGGCAGAGTTGCTGGCTGGCATCTTCTATGGGAGCTAACTCTTTCTTCTTGGGAAAAGTATTAGACCTTTCACCTTCCCTCTTCATCTCGTTTTTTGTTTGCACAGAAGGCTTTGGAAACTCAGGCAGTAATTCCAGTCTGCTTTTGCTCACCTTCATCATGTTTCCAAATACCACATAATCTCATCTATTTGGCTCAGTGCTCCCTCAGAGTTCTTGAACCCCCCACCTGGCTTTTTGTAGGAAGAATGAGCTGTAATTCAATCTTGCATCATTGACAATAACACATGAGAAACAAGCTATGACACTGAAATTATGTTAGAAGACTGGTTTTTAAACTAACAGAACCTTGTGTTGTTGAGAAGTTAGCTTTTCATCCTTGCATAATTGTGTTTTGGTATTAGAGAGTTTTGTGAACAATGACAAATATTGCATGTTGTCTTATAAGCTGCTGCATGAGGCAGGTCAGGACAAAGTTTCTGTCTGGTCTGAATTTATAGTTTTTTGGTGGTTTTGTTTTTTTTTTTCCCCAAGAGGAAGCCAACCTTTAAACCAAGCTTGTTATTTTTGTGCATGCATGTGTGGTTTTCGTCTGAAATGTTTGGAGAATCAGTAGGAAAGTGTGAGGATTTCATCAGAGCAGGCAAACTGATTTCTTTTTGTCTTTAATATTTAGTTTATCTCAAAACTTTTCCAGTCCCCATGACTAATTGCATTTTATGGGTAAGCTGCTCGGGACACTTTGTTGGACTTTATGCATGTCAGAACACAGTCAGTGAGCAGGAGGGACTGAGCCACTATTAAATCATTCTTTGATTTTGTGCCTTGGTGGTGCTATAAGCCCAACACATTAATGACTGCAGAAAGGTTAAACTTCACGTGTCTTCCTGTTTATCACAAAGGTGCGGGGTACAAACAGAAAGCACTCTTGGCAAGCAGCAGGCTGGAAAATACATGTACTGCTTATCTACAGTGATTGTACTGAAATTTGATTTCCATATATGAAGAGAAATACTTAAGAAGTGCAAGGAGTCTGAAGGGCAGCTCTTGATTCCCAGCTGCAGCAGACTGTAGCTTGGCTAGTTGGTCACCTCCTAGCAATGTTAGCCCTGTATGAAAGGGGTTTTAGATGGAATAGGCCTGTGCAGAACTTCTAAAGGTCATCTATTTGCATTTCCCTCTTAAAAGTAGGCACAGCTATGGCTAACTGGTGTTTAATAGATATAAACTTGTTTAAAATAATACAATCAAATCAGGAAACAGTGTAGTTGATGTGAGTTCTGTAACCCATGTCCAGACAGTAGATGATCCCAAGCAGAAGAAACATTTTCTTAATGATTACATTTTCTTTGCTGCATTTTAGGACTGGTGTTACTATTTCTCTTTACCATGGATATAGGGATTTTATCTTTCTCTTTTGCAGCAGCCTTTTGTGATATTTAATGGCTTATCATATACTCTTCCAGTTTTTTCTACATTAAACAAAGGAATTTCTTTCTAGCTTTTCTCAGACATCATGTTTTCTAGACCTTAGATGTTTTTCAGAGTCTTCTATGGCCTTTTTTCAGTTTGCTCATGTTTTTCACATGAGACCCAGAAATGGATATGGTCCTTGAGTTGATGCTTTCTGATCTTGAATAAAGTAGAGTATTTAACAGGTTTTACAGCTGTAATAGTTACATTTTTCATTCATGATAGGATGTTTAGCTTTCCTGCAAGAGTGTAATAATGTTCTTTGTATGAACCACAGCACAGAGGATGGGAGCCTTTTAAGATACATCTTGGAGCAGCTGGTCCAGCTCTAAATAGAGCAATGAGCAGGCAGTGAGAAAAGGTCTGCATTGATGAGTTTAAACAACCTACTAGGTGATGAAGAGCAGGGGGCAAGAGGGCTGAAGATGTTCCAGAGTGCCTCAAAGGTACAGAGCAATCATTCACGGGGAAGGAGGAGGGATAACTGCTACGTGGTCTGTGGGGTTTGGGTTCAGTTGATTTTACCTTCCCTTTCCTTTGCTTATGGAATAAAGCCTGTTCAAAGTCATCTTTTTGGAGTGGTGGTGACATTTACTGCAGAGCACTGTTCTGCTGTGTAATTCAGTGGTGTTGGTATGGGCAGTGGCCAAGTAGCCAAGAACTTTGCAGCCTGAAAGAGCCACCTGCAGATACAGTCAAGGGTCTGTGGGCACAGTGAGCAGGGAGAAGATGGGTGGGGATCTGTGGTTCACACTCTCTTCTAAAAGAGTTAAGTGGTCTCAAATGGCACTGGTAGGGTGCTCTGACCAACCATTCCTCAGTGCTAAGTTGTCTTTACCATATTATTTTATTTTAGACTTCTGCAGTTTGTTAAGATCAACTTCATTTTTGGCCTGATCTCTGCTGTTAAAGATATTCTTATTGCAGCCTTCTTTTTTTTTGGGGGGGTGGTGGTGCTTGTTTGCTGATATAGTAAAAGTAGTATGTTGGTTGTAGGATGGGGTTAATCCTTATTAGTGGGGTTTCTTAAAATTTTCAGCTCCTTGAAGAATCTTTGAGCTGCTTGAATTTTTGACAGAGGATTGATGTCAATAAGAAATGTAAAATCTGGATGTCACAAACCTCCTCATTCCTATGCTATCACACCGTGCTGCTCCCCAGAGAAGGGAAGCAAGAGAGACAGCATACATCTAGGTCTCAGTAAGGAAAAAGGAAAAGGTTAGTTTAGATTCTCTGTCTCCATAAATGCCTGTGTCAGGGCTAATGATTCAGCACTCAAGGGCTTCAGTTTGTATTTAATTAATAACATTGGTAGACTTTGTGCCTCTGTCTAACCATGGATGCTTTTGATCATCAGCAAACAGAAGACAGAAGTCATGCCAGAACAAATAAATAATTTATTTGTGTGGTTTAAAAAAAAGAGAAAGAAGCTGTTCCTACCCCTTTACAAATCCAGCATGCTGGTTCTGCACAGCATTAGGTTCTACCACTATTTGGGCTTTTTTCTTTCAGCTTTCAGTTTTCCAGCACTACTGATTCTCCTTAATTAAAGAATAAACGAAAGCATAGGTCAAGTTGAAGGAGGATGTTTTTAAAAAAGGGAATATCTGAAATATAAGGTCACAGTGGAGCTTAGTGGCTGCCAGTCTGCCTTTCCTTAGTGTCATTCCTTAGAAATGTGGTGCCATCTCCTTTACTCATTCAGGAACTTGACCTTTTCTCATCCCTCCTTGTTAAAGCCAAAGACACATAAATCAGTTTATTTCTTTCACTTTCTCTGAGATGTAGCTTTTTCTCTTCTACACATTTATGTATTAATTGCCTGGAAAGCAGCAGATAAGGAGTAGGGACCAGATTCTAGTCAAGATTCAATGTCTAAAATTGTCCCATAGCGACTGCAAGATACTTTGGGAAGTTAGTGCTGCTTATGCTGAGCTCAGCTTATGCTGAGTACCTCAGGGCTCATCAAAGAGGGGTAGCTGTGAAGTGGTCTCAGTATCAGAGACAAAATGGAATGGCTGAAAAACTTGGCTGGGGAGCTTCTGGCAGGCTAGCTCAGCCTTAAATGCTTCAGAGTCACAACTCTTCTTGTCAGGGAGGAAAGAACTGGAAATGTAATGTTTTGTCACATAAGCCAGAGTCCCATAGGCACAAATATATATCACAGTTTTGTTTGATTATAGATTCCTGTTTAAGAACAGTTTCTGGCAGAACGCTCACTTCCTTTCGCTGTGCATGGTGACAAATTGTGAGAGATTTTATTACTGTCTTTGTATGAGGAACTCAGACTTGAGAACTGGGAGAGATTTGTTTTGTACCTCACAATTATCATGTCAAGCATTTAGTCCATTTAGATGTCCTTTGTGTTTTAGCAGGGTATGCCATTCAAACTGGAGATTGTAGATGCTTGGCATTTCTCTCTCAAATTACACAGGTCATAAGTGTGTGCCACAAGCAGCCAAATTCCTCAAGTTTTCAGGCTGTCACATGCAATGAGATTGCATTATGTCCATTCTGGAATTTGGGGTGGAGTAGAGAGGAAGTGCTGAAAATTTAAAACTGAAAAATCAAAACTTTCACTTTCTGCACCATTCTCTGAAGAAGCACGAGCCTGTTTTGGGTCTGGAGCTGTGGTTGCCAGTGAAGCCAACCTGCCTTTAGGCAGCTGTGACAGGCAAAATACGACATCCTGTACCGAGCTGCTGAGTACGTGCAGAGTTTTAACATCATTCAGATGTTAAAATTTTAATATCAAACATTTGCTTTTTCTGTTTGACAAACTCCCGTGCATTCCAAGGAATGCATTTTAGGTGCTCCACAGAGAGCGTTCCCATGGCCTGTTTGAGACAAATCCCGATGTTTCCTGAAGGGTTCTGGAATACGACAGATGCAGTTCAGAGCTGAGACAGAACAGCCATGCTCCTGGAGAGTCTGGCAGACAGCATTTCCCTGTCACTGCTGGACATCAGTTCTGCCTGCTCTGATTTATTGACGTGGCAAAGCGCATGAGCTTACAGCATTCATAATTTCTTAATATTTCCAAAACGGAATTACTTTCAAGATTTATGGGAGCAAAATATCTTTTAACTTGCTCCCTTTTTTCCCATATGGATATATTATTTCCCCAAAACTGTTCTTCCTCCTTCTTAAATGAAGCAAAAGTATGAGTTAATATTCTGTTAATATTCTGTTTCTCTGGCCCCCTTTACACAGGAGTATTAAATATTACCAAATAACAGTAGCTAGGGTAAGGCTATTGTGTTCTTTGCTAGAAAAATCCCTACATTTATTTGTAGCAAATACAATAAAAAGGCCAATGATCATTTCACCCTTTCTTTGGCATCACTTTGGTGCCCTGGATGTCACATGCAGAAGCGATACCACAGAGCATTAGATCAGTCATGCCTTGAGCTTCAGCTGATTTTAGGAACTCCCCTGGGGTCCAGGGAGTCTCAGAAGGATCTGACTTCCCTCCTGGTTTTACCAGGCACCTTGTAAATGGGAATCTACATTAGGGAGAGGCACTCCTTACTCCACATCAGAGTACTGTAAATTGTCTTTTCCAGGTGTATCACTTGCAAACAGGCCAGTTATTTGCATGTATAAATAACACCAGCTCCTGAGTTAGGCCCGGCCTTACAGCCTGTACCTTCTTTCTCATGCAGTGCTTTTGAACAGGTGAACTGAGCTGGCAAATGTTTTATTTACACTGCACCACTTGAATCCTCTTGTTTCTTGAGAAGAGAATAAAACCTGCTCATATATGCATTTTCCTAAGCATCCAAGTTTTTCCTGGAGACTGCATGTCACAGCAGCAACCAGAGTAGCTTGGTGACCTTACAAAGCAGCCCCAAGGTGCTGGTGAGCCCCAGGCAATGCTGTCATCCCTCACTGCAGCTGCTGCATGGGGAGAACGGGGACCATTCCATGGGGCCTGGCTTCTGCTGAGAGTTCAGGGGTGGCTGCAGAGGAAGGGCTGAGAACATCTATGCTGTAGCCCTTCAGCTTTTAAAAGCTCTTGCATTGCATGACAGTGCTGCAGAGATTCCTCCTGTTGGTGTTGCAAGGAGGTGGAGATAAGTCCCCATAGACCGCCAGGGAAATATAATAATTATATTTTAGTGCACCGAGATGTGTGAGCAAACATTTAACTAATTTGTCAGGTTATGGAAGCTTTTAGGGTATTTTCAGAGGAAATGTGTTACAGTTAATACTGTTTTGTTATTTATTTGTTTTTAAATAGGCCTGTGGGGTGTTTTAACTTAAAAGCTTCAGAGCCTCTAATACATCTAACATACCCTCCCCCACCTTTTCCCAGATAAAGTTACATATATGCTTTTGTATTCTCAGCTCTGGAAAAACATTCCTTTCCTTCTAGATCAGCCATGTCATCTGTGCATCTTGCTTTTATGATTATAGATGATCTTATTAAAGATTGCGTGAGTGGATGTGAAGCAGTATGCATGGGTGAATCTGAGTCTTCTTGTTTTGTTAAATTCTCTTGGTTTCTTTCCCCTTTCCATAGATTCCTGCATCTGTGATTTATTGAGCATCTATGATAGGACTTCACTTTGATCAGTTTATAATTTATATTTCATGCCATCCTTTCCTCACTGTGCTGCTATTTGAAATTATTTCTCTGTACCTGGCTGTGGCATAGTGTAGATGAGTTTATCCTAAATCAGGTAGTTCAAAGGTTATCTGACTTCAGTAAGAGTTGCATGCTGAGACAGAAACAGCCTGAAGGGAGAGCTAAACCCATGGGTTACATCTGTCCTGTTGTCATGTGTAGGTTGGCCAAGCTGGATCTATTTCAGAGGCATGTTCCTTGCTCTGCAGTGGAGGTGTTTTCTCTGACTCTGAACATGTAGGTTCCTTTTCATGGAGGGATTGATTTAGATCCAGAACATCTCTGCTACTGTTTTTGGTATGATTGAATGAACAGATTTCTAATAGTACTTTCTAGTATACTTGATACACTCAGAAATGGTCCCATATGGAAGTTAATGCTTCTATATTTGCTAATTGTTTCCTTTTCTCTGGCTACTGTAGTAATCGTTTCTAGAAGACAAATTTTTTACTAGCTGCTGTGTCTGTGTGTTGAGGGTATAATTAGGATAATGTATTTCCATAATGACATGGTTAAGAAGGACTAGGTCTCTCTTTTGTAAGAGATTCTGGATAGATCATGACTGTTTGGTTTGGCAGGGACCTGTCTTGAATCATTTATGTAGTAATTAATTCTGAAGAAGGCACTGAATTTCCATTTCCTTTCTCTGTAAGCTACAAGCTGCTTCATGATCTCCTGAACTGTTTTCTTGCCTGTGTGCTGATAGCTGCTGTGCATGTGCACGAGTGAGGCCAAAGCAGACTCCTCACAGACCCACACAGACAGCACATGAACTGGCTTGGGCTCACAGAGCTGGAAATCAAACTGCCTAAAGCTTGCTTGCAATTTACAGTTTATTGTAGCTAAATTAACAGCCAAACAGTACCGGGGCAGTTTTAAATTGTTGAGTGAAAGTGATTGCTAGGTTCAGACTTGAGTGATTTGAGTGTCCTTGTGCACAAATTCTGGTAGGTTTGTTTCACTGCAGTCATCTTTGGGTAAAAGTAAAATCTTCCACATTACTCTGTTGCCAGTGACAATGTAGAATCAGCATTTAGGTATGGATTTTCTGAACATTCCTACAGAAGTTTATGCTTCCTAGTTCAGGAGTTAATTTCTTTCTCATTTTGGTTTTCTCAGGTTCTCGAAGCCGGCACCAATGTTCTTGGATGATTCCTTCAGGAAATGGGCACGTATCAGGGACTTTGTACCCCCTTTTGGAATTAAAGGACAAGGTATGGGAAAACTGCAGCTGTTGGAGAAGAAGGTGGTTCTGCAGATGCTTGCCCCATTTCTTTTCTGTTTTGAAAACTCAGGTGATCCTTTGGGCTCAGTGTATTTCCCCTGTTTGAGAGAATTATTGTATATGTAGTTCTCAGAAATGCAGAAGGGTTTTTACAGCTGGATTGTGGACTTCAGAGGCTGGCCTTAAGAAGATGGTTTAGTACATGTGGGAAGTCAGTGCAAAAATGGCAATTTAGACCCAAGACCAAATTCTAGAAGAAGCATTTTGACATTGGCTACTAGAGGACCTTGTAGCAGCTTTGCTGACAGCAGCAGAGAGTTCAAACTGGTTTGAAGTACCTTTAAGTCAGTAATTCTCTAAAGAACAGGAAAGATGCCTTGGGCTTGACCACTGATACAAATCTTCATTTTCTTCTCATAGAATTTCACAGTTGGGCTACTTATTTACTTCTATAACAAGTTGAGAAAAGAATGTTCAGATGTTTTGATGGTAATTTTAATATGCCCTGTCCTCCAGCTGGAGCGAGGCAGCAGGGACTGTGTCTCAGGTGTGCTGTGGAGAGAGCAGGAGTGTGGCTGGTAGATGGGAGCCAGTTGCCCACCCAGAAGATAATCTGTTTTGGGGTGACAAGCTCCTACTTGTCCCACATGTGCTATCACAGCCTCTCTGTCTGAGTGGTGGTGAAGCAGAAGGCTTGTGCTCACTGCAGTGATTTGCTACAGACTATCTGAGGTCCTGTGTATTTAAAAAGTTTTTGTGGCATTGCATCAACTTGGAAGATTTTTTTTCCTCTGACAAACTCAAGATTACAGATAATCCTGTAGGAATTAAAATACCTGGTGGAGAAAGAGCTGCAGCCCCAGAAAGCTCAGCTCTGTGTCTCTCCCTGGAAGCAGGTGTGGTAGTTGTCAGAACAATCTCTGATCAAATCAAAGGCTCTACTGACAAATTGCTTTTGGCTTACATCAGTTCCCTTCTTTGTTTTGTCCATTCCTTGTCCAGTCAGTCTTTTGCAGCTCAATAGGAAGCTAATTACTGTCCTCTAAATTAACCAGCGGAGTTTGCAGCAAAGAACTGACTGTCAGCACAAGTGGGAGGTTGCTGTGACCACAGGAGGGCTTGTCCCCTTCTAACCAGCACACAAGGTGTACAAGTTGGGCAAGTTGCCTGGCCAGTGTGGAGGTGGGATTTGCAGGTTACACGCGATGTCAGCTAGACCTAATAAAAATCATTCCATTAAACTGAATCCAAATGGAGAAATTCACCAAAAGAGAATGACAGAATGGCTCTGGCAGCCTTCTCTCTGGGTTTGTTGCCAGCTTGTATCACCACTGCAATGTTATGTAAATCTGGTGTTTTATATTGGATTTCCTCAGTTACAAAGAGAAATGAGAAATTGCCATTATTTAAATGGCTGTGAGCCGAAGCCATGGGACAGAAACTGTTGAATAGGTTATTTTTTTAACACCCTCCTGGGACTGAATTTTGTGCCAAGTTTCAGTCTGGAGCAAGTTCTGTGTGTGGGAGGGTTGAATTATAAATCTGTGTAGCCCCGGATTTGTAATGGCCATGCTGACAGGCTGTGAGTCCTAGCGATGCGAATGGCGCCCTTTCATGTTACACATCGCTTGGAATTCTTGCATCAGTCTTTTCTGGCTGTCCCATGGGATGCATTTGGGCTCAGACAACTGATTGGATGATGGAATCAGCACCTCATTAGAGCTTTCAGTCAGGGCAATCTAATGATATCCAAACAAATGATCCAGGCAGGCAGCATGGAGCTCGGTCATGTGCTGGTGCAAGGTGAAGACTCTCAGAGCTGGGATGTGCATGGGAAAAGGAGTAGTCAGGGTGGCTGAGAAAGTGTAGAGAGATGTGGCTGTGTTGAAAGAGATGGGGCAGGAGCTCTGCTCTGTGTGTTAGGCAGCCCCCTGACACTGTCACTGGGATTTCTGATGTGCATCACACTGGGAGAGGTGGTTGGTGTTCACAGACACCGACTGCAGCTGAGATGGTAATGGGCACACCTTGCTGAGAACTGTGGTGAATATTACCTGCTGGTTTTAAGTCCCTGTGATCTGTTCCAAGTGCAAAATGGCTTTTTGTTTGTTTGGGTCTTTTGGGTTTGCTTTTTTTGTGTTTGAAATATAGCTACAGGATGAGCTCACTTTCATTGATGCTGCATGTTCCAAGGAACTTCTAGAAACTAATCTGTGGTAGCTTGAAAATGCTACAGTTATGAAACCAAGGGATTCTCAATAGCTTGGAAGCTAATCCACCATTTCCACTTCCTTTTGGTGAAGTTTCTATTCTTACCTAAGTTTTGCTTTGCTTTGTCTCTGAAAAAAAGCTAAAGTCCTTTTTTATCCATCACTTTGTATTTACTGGTGCAAGAAAGGACAGTTCCAAGATTGCAAGAATGAGTCTTGCAATATTTAGGGGAAAGCAGCTTTTGAGGAGTATTGTCTACTGGGCTGCACTAATTTGGAATAACACGTCTCTGTAAATTACATGTAAAAGAGTAGAAATGGCTCAGAAATTTCCAGGGCAGGGCTACTGCTCTTTAAAGGTTATCATATCAAGGAGAAGGCCGTATGCTGATCATTTTGACATAGTCCATCAGAGATTTTAATTTTCTTCCATGAGAATCTGATTGTAAAGACAGTTCTCCTATCTCCAGATACTTAAAATTACTCAGCACAACACAGAAAGTTTAACAGTGTTCCTTGTGAAAGATTTCTTGCTCCTTCACTCCAGTGATTATTTTCTGATTTGGCCATTAGCCCAGGCAAGGAGGTTTTATGGACAGAGTGCTCCATTCTTGGCACAAGCATTTGTGTAGAAGCCCTCAAGGTGAAAATGGTCCTGAATATGAAAGTTTTTAGACTTTCCCTGAATGCTGCTGATTGTGAAATGGACTATTGCAGTAGGAATACTGCACATCCTGTGTCAGATGGGAAACTGCTGCTGTTGTCAGTTAACAGCCTTAGTGATTACTTGCATTCTATGAAAGAGGCACAGAATAAGCAGGTGGCAACTCTGCTGCTTTTTGAGCAGGGCTTTCTGAGATGAGGTGTGTGCTACCAAGTCTTGTTCAAACTCTGTGAACAGTGGTTCTGAGAGTCCTCAACTAAGTATTAGAAATAGATGAAGAGGAACTTAAGAGCAGCTGTTGTACCTTTTTGTTAACCTGTCTTAAATGGGTAGAGTTTTAGTATGTGCTGTAGTTGTTGACTCTGTTCACCAAAGATCTGAACCAGGGATTGGTCCTAATTACTTGATCACAATGCCCAGCAACCTGGGACAAAAGCAGAGGTGAGAGCTGTCAGGAGTGTTGGAGCTGATCCAGCAGGTTGAAGATGTCGTTGCATTCATCATAGGTCTGTAGCCCTTGTGGAAACTCAGGCTTCCTCTGTGTGCAGAGAATATAGGAAATAATAGGTATGTAGAGGTGTGATTATTTTTTTCACACCATAAATGGTCACTAGCAGTATCTAGTTTGGCCATTCATGCAACAATGGCTCTAGGTTTTTCCCAATGACTTCTGCAGCTGGCTGTGAACCTATGAGATTATATTTCAAAATCTGGATCAAGATTTTCTAAATGAGGAATGGCCGTGTTGACAAACAGGCCAGTGTCATGTTTGACTGCACTTACTTTTAGAAACAGATTGCCACATCAAACTTGTTGTCTCCTACTGTGGGATTTGACAGAGTCTGGAAACGGGATGGGCCACTCTAAGTGCTTGGAAACGATGACTCCGTCTCTATTAATAAATAAAGTGGTTGTCCTGTGGTCGTGAACGCCGTTGAGCTCATTGTTCAAACAGATTAACTCCCTGCCCCCCACAAAAATAGAGTGGCTATGTCCAGGCTTCCTATGAAGAAAGGTCACTGGCCTGTATTAGCCTGTGAATGCGTGAGAATTGTAGAGGAGGATGTTTGTTGGCGCTGGTGAGCACATCTGGGACTGTGCTAACACTTCAATGGTATGGACTGGAGTAGGGCTGTGCGGGCCCATGCCCTGCTGCCAATTTGTTTGCTGGTGTGTTTATAGCCAAAGCAGGGAACATGATGAAATTGGTCAACTCTCACAGTTGTCAAGAAGATCCAACTGTAGCAAGTTGTTGGAAGTCTAAAAGCTTCAAATGTCAAGGGTTCCTGTGGGGGACAGCTCGAGCTGCCGAGCACCCCCCATATCCCAGGCTATTGTTTTGGCATTAACTGGGGTGTTGGAGTGCCTCCCATGTTTCACCATTTGCAAGGATATAATTTGCTTGTAGGAATTCTTTCCCAGCACCCACCAAGTCTGTTGTAACTTTTTTCAGTGTAGAGCAGGAAGACTGCAGCAATCTTGGGCTCTTAAATGAGTCATGTGGAGTTTTTTTAAAACTCTAAATTGAAATTTCTTCCTTTGGATTTGCACCTTTTTCTAGCAGTGCTTCTGTCAGTGTAATTACAGAGGTATGAATATGCCCATGCTGTCCACGTAGTTGCAGAGATTCTCTAGCATGTGCATTGCTCTCAGGGTTAAATTTGTCAATGAATAAGCAATGGAAAAATTGTTTATAGTGTTAGTAAGATTATTAATCCCAGAGGACCTCCTCCCCAAATTTACCTCTGTAGCTAAAGCAAAAGGAAAGAGTTATTTGGAGAAGGGCAACAAACAAGACTGGAGAAATACCTGACTATTAATAGAATTTCTCAGTACATGTGGTTTGAGGAATATAAAAGGCTTTCATAAGAAAGAGTAGCTAGTATCTGGCATCCTCTCTGTGTAGTGAGGACGGGAGAGTTGCTGCAGTTTTTTGGTTTTTTAACTTAAGTGAAAACATATGGCTCAGCATACACTAAAAACCTAAACAGACATGATCAATGTAATATGTCTTCCATGCATTTAGTCAGTAATTGTGTCACTGCTTAGCAGTAATTATAGGTCTTCACTTCCACCTTTGTTCCTGCTCAGTTGTTCTGAGCAGAGAGGCTGCTTTGTTGGCCCTGGATCAGTTTGTCTTTGAAGGTGACAGTTATTTCTTAGGGAGTGATTCTGTTGTCACCATCTCAGAGTTTCCCTCCCATCAAGATACTAGGAAGCAATTTCTTCCCCATGGTGATAAGAGAATATTAAGAACATGTTTGAAATGTTTCAGTTTTATCAAATGTATTATGAACTACTGGCCAGGAGACTGTATTTTCACTTGATACTTGGAGAGATGTCTGGAACTGGTGACACATTCACAGCGACAAGGGAATTAAGTCTTTGTCCAGACCACCAATGCTAATGGATGTATTGTGCAATGATTAACTGTTCTTGTACTTGGTTTTATTGGATGTTTTCTTTTGTGTCAGTGCTCCTGGGAAAAGCCATGGTTCAGTGCTGCTCAGCAGTTGTTCAGTAGTCTCATGGGGCAGAGGTCATTCATCTCCAGTGAAAATGTTGAGTTTTCAGGCCTGCAAAAGTTGGCATATCACAATGTTATTGGGAGAAAATTTCCTCTCTTCATGCATGCTCTTTTCTTGCATAGTTTTTTCTTTTCCATTGGCTTTCTTGGCATGAGCAATACTTAATCTCTGAGAAAACATATTCAGTTGGACATGACAATTTACACTTGATTCAAGGAAAAAAAAAACATTAGAAAAGTAGGTATCTTCTAACCTAATCTTGCTCTTTGTACATACTTGAGTACCACATGCAGTCACGTTGCCTACATTTGACTAGGTCTGAACGAGGCATTTTATGCTTTAATTCTCTAATTTTATCCTCGTTTTGTTGTTGGTACTCTGTTGTACAGATGATTTTCCTACTGTAAGCATTCTTTGGTTCTTCATGTCTTATTCCTCTAACAAAAGCACAAGCATGTATAGCCCTTAGTTCTGCTCAGAGTCTGTATTAACAAGATTGTTGTTTCTTCCTGAGTTGGAGGCACATTTCTGAACTAGATTCCACTAGAATTTTGCATTTGACCAAAATTGGTAATAGTTGCCATTATCACGTGGGAATATAGATATAAAAATGTTGATGTTTCCCCAGGGAATTCAGCTGATTTTATAGCCTAAAGAAATGAAATGAGTGGTTTGAAGGGGGGAAAAATTGAAAGTTTCAGAAGAGGTAGAGGGTCAACTTTTCATTACTGACTAAAATTTCTAAAGAGAAGTTATGTTGTGAATTTTAAGGTTAAGTTCCTTCTCATTCTTGAGCTCTCATGATGAAAGTACAACAGTGCAATCCCTTATTTCAATCAAGACTGATGCTTTGCTGTTGAATGTGCCTAAAATATAATGCTGATCCCAACTCACTAAGAAGGGAGATGCAAACCTTAAGTTTGCAGTTAATTGGATAACTCCATATTGGAGTTCTTCACAGAAGTCTTGAATTGCAGTGGAAACATGGATATGATATTATTCCTCTCTTCTACCTCTTGAAGAGAAGAGCAGATATTCTCTGGCTGTTGTGTTTTGAAGTGCCATTTATTAATGCTTCTGCAAGGGTCAGAATAATTAGGAATCACTGTAGTAGTTACCGAGTTTTTTGGCCTTGAAGATATTGCCTGGCCACCTGTGAAGGGTCATCAAAAATGTAGAGCCCTCTATAACAACTGTATTTATTTTCCTGCTTGTCTTTAACCAGCACACTGTGAATCTTTCAAGGACTGTTTTTATTTGGCGTGAATTTGCCTCTTTCTACCGACTTTATTGTTTCCTGTGCGGTGAACTTGAGTTTAGATCAAAATTGTTAATGCATGGTTATTATAAAATGTTGCCCACTTTTTTCATAATTGTTTTTTAAATGAATGTTCCAGTTTTCCAAGCCTTGGGATGATGTTGGGAATCAAGCTTGTATTCTGCAAAAAACAAACTCTCGGTTGTGAAGAAAAGCTTGGAAAAAAAAATCCCCGAAGGCTCCAAAACGACAATGTAAATGAAGAGTCTAAATGTTATGTATTTTATTTATATCTTGTTATAAAAATAGGCCTTAAGGGCTTTAATGGAGCTTACATTTAATGCATGTCAGGTTCCTCTAAAATTGCTAGGGAGGATACCATGCACATTGAGTCTTTTTTTTCTTTTGTTTTGTGTCTAGGCAACAATATATGCCTCGTCTTAATGCTGTTAAAAATCATTAATGGAGATCTTGTGAGGAGTGGCATTTTTAAGTCCTGTTGTTATTAAAATGTATCTCCACTAAACTACCTAAATCTGGTACAGCTAGTGACCTCAAGAAACCACACAGGAATTTTGATCTGGGGACAGATTCCTCAGTTTGTATTTAGCTGTTTTTGAGAGCCAGTTCACATGTTTGCAATGCACTGCTAAATGCTGGAATTCTTCATAGCTGCTTTTTCCTGCATTGACCTCCTAAAGTTAGCTGATCAATAATAAAAAGAAGTGGTAAAGGGAATTTCAGACAAATTGTGATACCTGTTGTAACCACTGGATTCCCAGCTTCACAAAGGTATGAATAATGTTGACAGTCTACAGCTGGACATGGTGTTTCTGGAAGAGAGAATAGAACATGTGGTGAGACGGGTCCATGGCCTCGTGCTGGGCACCAGGGTGGAAAATCTCAGAATGAGTCAGGTTGGAAGGGACCACAGTGTGTCTTCTAGTCCAACCTCCCTGCTCAAGCAGGGTCATCTCAAATCACATTGCACAGGATTGCATCCAGATGGTTCTGGGATATCCCCGATGAGGGAGGTGCCACAGCCCCTCTGGACAGCCTGTCCCAGTGCTCTGTCACCTGCATATTTAAGAAGTTTCTTCTTATGTTCAGGTGGAACTTCCTGTGTATCAGTTTCTGCCTGTTTCCTCTTCAGATACTGACAGATATTGATTAGATCCCTTCTCAGTCTTCTCTTTCCACCTCTGAACAGGCCCAGCTCCCTCAGCATTTCCTCATAAGAGAGATGCTCCAGTCCCTTCATCATCTTTGTTGCCCTCTGCTGGACTCGATCCAGGAGCTCCATATTTTCTGTCCTGAGGAGCCCAGAACTGGACACAGCACTCCAGATGCCACCTCACTAGGGTTAAATAGAGTGGAAGAATCACTTCCCTTAACCTGCTGTAAAGGTCATTCCTCAAAAGATGTAAAAACTTTTCTGTTAAAGGTCATTCCTCAGCTCCCATACAGGGCAAGACCTTAAAGTAAAAAAATGCTGAAGGAAGAATTTTATACTGAGCTGAACTTCTGGGTAGTGTATTGAAAAAAAGTGTATGCACTGGCTTGTGCTAAGAACTTGTTTGTAAATACTGTGATTTGTTTATTCCATAGCATTGGTAGTGTTTGGTTTACTGTCCCCACAAAACTGACACGCACGTGGCATTCTGTTACCGTGGGACAGGGACCCACGTGCAGAGTCTCCTGGCAGACTTTACAGAATGTCAGTCAACCTCACTCGAGTCAGTCTATTCCCAAAAGCTGGAGCTGATGTCCAGGAGCCTGCAGAAGTGGTGGCAGCTGGGTGACCACCTGTGGAGATGGGCACTGGCCAGGGCTCCCAGGGCAAACACACAGCCCTGCAGCAGGACGCTGTTCCCTGACCCTGGGGCAGGGTGCTCACACTGCTGGCAGCAGGGGCTTGCTGGCTTTTGAGGAAGGTGGCTGGTATACACGACTCGAAAAATTACTGCCTCTTGTCTTGGCCACTTGAGAGTGCACAAACATCCCAATTTGCCTACTTTCAAGGCAGGCAGAAGGTAGACCCTGCAAGATGCCTGCAGTGAGCCCCGTGGACTGGAAAGACCTCCCATCTTATTTTGGTGATACAACCAAGAAGTTTCTGCGCTAGAAACAACAATTTTAAGTGTTGTTGACATTTACAGTGAAGGTCTCCTGCATTCCTTCTCATAAATAACAGAGGAAAAGGCTAGAATTGAGACAGGGTGATTCTCACTGTGTGGTCACTGTCTGCCTAATTTCTAACTATTTAGTTTTTTCCAAATGTCTTAAAATTTCAGGGTCAACCTGAAGTCAATATGTACTTGTGTTCAGACAAATCATGAAGTACTGAGCTGGCTGTTGAATCTTCTGATGTTATAAGGCAAAGTTGATAGAATATGTCAAGATAACTCAGGATTCTTAGATAAATGTAGTCAACTCCTCCTCTAGATGGGAGAAAAATGTGCAGAGGCTTCTTGCTTTGTTTTTATAGTAAGAGTGCATGCATAGTGGGTGATAGATGAATGGGTTAAATAATCTCCCACTCTCCCCGATGTTCTAAATTCTTCATGACAAAAAAAAAAAAAAAACAGGCTACAGCTGCAGTAGATTGCTTGCCCTGCTGGTGTGTTCATGTAGACAACTTGGCCTTTCTTTCGTCCTTGCAAAATTTCTTTCAGTCCTTGACTTCCAGGCAGTGGCTGTGCACAAATCCAGTTACTTGAAGCGGGAAGGAATTTTTCTTTGTAGAATTGTTATGTGTACTTCCACCCATTTTTTTCACTCAGTACATAGGTGTGTAAGACAGACTGTGCTCATCACCTCTTCAGTTTCTTACCCTGGAGAGAGCATGTCTCATCAATTGACTTTACATAATGCACCTCCTCTCCTGGTGCTCAATTTTGTTCAGTCACAGCCTGGAGGTGAGCCCTGCTCTGTGTCCTGCAGGTCTCTGATATCTGTGACAGTAGTCTTTGCAGTGGTGATTGCAAGCGATCCTCCACCTTGCCCCAGCTGTATTCAAAGATCCCACCAGTGGTTCCTTATTGTTTCTTACTGCTTTGTGATCTTGTGCAAGATTGCAGATCAGCCACAGCAGCATCTGGTGATTTTCAAACCTTTCCCCAGGAAAATACAGTATTTTGCAAGTCCTTCTGGAGGAGGTCTTGTCTTTCCATCCTAGTGCCAGCCTCAAGCTGCAAGTGCAAGTGCCCACCTTAGCAACAGTGTAGTAGAGTTCCAGCTCAACCAGAAGGATCTAGTGCCTGTTCCCTGCCCCAGCCATGAGCTTCCCCTGGCTTGTAGCTCCCATCCTGGCTTCCAAAAAGAGGGCTAGACCAGATTAACTTGGGGCCACCTTCATTCCTGCTGTGGGTGAACACGTGACAGTGAAGTACTTTGTCTTTTATTGAGCTTCATTCAGCAGTTTTGAACAGTAACACTGAGATCTGTGCAACTTCCAGAACTTTTGGATGCCATGTGTTGTTGGGCTGTGGAGTCTGCTGAAGAGCTATCTCCTATTTGTCCATTCATAATCTGTATTGGATGCTTAATATTGTTGTTTGTTTTGGTTTTGTTTGGGAAGCACCTCCATTCCAAATGCTGTCATATCCACTCCTAAAGTAGTTCCATTTCATTCCTGAGCATTCACTAAGAAGGCATTGCTAATTATCTTGCGAGATGAGTAAACAAGAATAATTTGAGTGCATCACTCAACTGTATTCTTTTAATGTTTTTTTCTAAAACTGTCCATGGGATGGTCTCCAAGTAGTGCAGGGTGTAACTTGCAGGTGGTAAAGCAAACCTGGCATAACAAAAGCTTGGTAGATGGGAGGTTGCAGCCCTTGACATGCAATCCTTTGATCTCTTCTCTGAGAATGTGGGAGAATAACATCAGTAAAGTATGCTGTCCAGCAAAAGCCCAGGTGTAAAGCAGGCCAAGGAGAGGAGTCTGGCATGATGCCCTTAGAGGTCACAGCAACCTACTGCTGTTACAGCAGATGTAGGGGAATAGCATTCCTGTTGGAGGGGAAGCCTGCTGCCTATGCATCAGAGGAAATTCTTCAGATGAAGGAAAGTTGCTTTTACCCTTATAAATTGTCCCTTACTCCTCTCCAAACTGTGATCTGAAAGTAATCACACTCCCCAACTTGTAATGGTTGGCAGGTGCTGTCAGTGCTGCCATATCAAAAACTTCACCCAATCTCAAAGTAATTGTCAGAGTTTTCTGTTTGTCACCTTTGTGTGTCTGGCCAGCTTGTTGTCAGGTTCAGAGCTCTTTGGCATGTGAGCTGCCTTGAGCTCCTGTGTTTATCCCACACATTTGTCCTCTTGCTGCTGAGGAAGGATGCAGTGGAGAAGAACAGAATTCTTTATGTGAAAGGATCTCCCCCAGCTGTGCCAATTGCAGTAATTAGTGTGTGTCAGGAAAGCTGTTTGAGGTGAAAAATCACTTGTTGTCAATTTTCTTAGTGTTTCTGTACCATTTTTAGTCTTTTGTAAAGAAATGAGACTTATTTGTTCATTTTGACTGGTGTTTCCTAAGAACTTTTGAACTAGTTGACTGATATATTTAAGGATATTAGAGTTATTTGCAATCTCCCAAGCAAAGATGGAAGGGGACTAATTGTTCACAATCTTTTCCAGTATAAATGAAGCTCAGAGAAGCCATATTCAAAATTGCAAAGGGAAGTGATTGAATGTCCATATAGATCGAGGAAGATTCTGAGCTCATGGAATAGAAATCATTGCAGGTTACCAGAAACAAAGAAGCTATATCAGACATATGAAATCCCTGATTAGAAAACAGTTAAATAGCAAAAGAGAATTTCAGGAAAATATGTCTGTTTGCTTTGGTTTTGTTCTCCTCTTAGGCATCTGCTTAAGACCACAGTTAGAGTCAGGATTTGGAGGCAGATGGACTTTTTGTTGAACCCAGTACAGATATTCTGAAGTTACTGGTACATTTGTAAGCACAGACTAGCCAGAGCCTTGCTGCTTCTTGGCCCTTGTTGGGCCATGGTAGAGGAGTTGGGACCTCTCTGGGGGAGAGAGGTGGAAAAATTAGGGACAAATGACAAAATCTAGAGGGAAGCAGAATCCAAAGTTTCCATAGCCAATAGAATTATTTCTTTGTAATCATTGTTCTTCTGCAACTTAATGCATTTAACTTTTGTGTGCGCCTATGCTTGCATAACTTACATCATCTGGTTGCTGCAGCATTCACAGGATATCAGTGTAGGCTGCAGTTCCATGGGCATTTCTTTATGCAATTATGGTGCTTTAACTGAAGAACAACAAACTGAGGAACCTAAACGGAAAGTAACCCACAGAATAAAAAGCATCCGTTTTAATCTGGTTCTGTTCCTGCATCCAGTTCACCACTCAGCCACATGAAAGCTTTTCTGAAGGCAAGCAGTGACAGTGATGCTGGCCTTTTCATGTCTGAAGTGTTTGTGAAACTCATCTCAGAGCAGTGGATATGAAATCACTGCTATAAAATGTACGGTGCTCGTTCCCTGTGACACTCTCCGTGCAAGGCAATTACACACTGCATCAGAATTTGGCACATAACATGTCTTTGCAGACTGTGTGTGAAGGTCATTGTCCAGGGAAAATAGGAATATTCAACTTAGTGTTCATTCCTAATGAGAACCTTTCCGTTCCTTCAAGTAACTGCTTCAGATGCTTTACACCACATTGTTTCTCATTTCCCTTAGAAGTGAGAACTTGTTCCTAATGTCTTCTTCCTTTCTCCCCAGATAATCTGATCAAAGCCATCCTGTCAGCAACCAAAGATTATCGTCTAACTCCAGCTCTTGACAGGTAAGATGAGACCTTCAGAACAGAAGGACTAGAAGTGATTCTTTTCCATATGTCCTAAATAAATTTTGTTAGACATTTTTTGCCAGAAATTATTGCCAATACATTTGGATGTGGATGAGTAAATCAGGAGCTGAAAACTGAGCCCTCTTTATAGTAAATCTGTAGGCTCTGGAGACCTCTGTCAAGTCAAATATAAGTAGAAAGAAGCATTTAGCTTTTGACTATTTCCTAATCTTTTGTTTCATATGTTGTTACAAGACATCCTCTTGCCTCGTTTTCAAATAAGTAAATAGCAGGTTTTAAATAAACTCTTTGCTCTTTTCCAGCCTCTGACAAACCAGCAGGATCACAAGAAGCTTTAGAAGGAAAGAAGGGACTGGTTTATTTCAACAATGTTTTTCATTAATACCTCACTCTCAAAGTAGGAATGTTTGGTTGTGTTGGCCAAGCCTGGGCTAGGATGAACAGGATAGCAGTCTCCTGGGTCTTGTGATATTTGAATTGATGCCTTTAGAAGCTCCATTGATTCTCCAGTTCTATTGTAGAGGTTGTTTCTGAAAACCACTGGCATGTTTACAGTCAGCTTCCCAGTAAAAGTCCTTTAGTCCTTCCTGTCCTTGCTTTTCTGTCATTCCTTCCATTTTTCCTGCAGGTTTGGTTTAGTGCCACCTCTGAGATTAGGGGTAGTTGTTTTTCAGAAGCTGTCAGAGGTTTTTACTCTGGGACTTGACTCTTTTCAAAGTCCTGGTAATACTTCTTTGCAGTGGTACTTGACCCAGGCTGACAACACAGTTCCTGCTTTCTAAATACATGGGTTTTATTTCCTGGCTCAGCTCCCCTTCTGCCCACTTTTTGTGACAAGGTTCATAAGCTTTACCAGCCTTTCTGTAGGTCTCTGCATCGCTCATGCTGATTGTAGAGCTTGCCTGCTGTAGTTGGGAGTTACTCTCTGTGTGAAAGCTTATTTTAGTCTTGCACAGTCTATGTGTTAATTTAGGTTTCTTTGAAGTTTGCCTTGCCTCACAGCAGTGCCAGATAGAGTTAGCCTTCAGACTTTGGATTAATTTGAGAAATTATGTCCAGAAGGTAAAACCATTTTACAAATTACCTTCTTAGAGATTTTGCACACAACTGAGTCTCATCCATCTGGGGTTTATCTCAGTTCTGGTTGGAGAGTTAAGATTTTAATCTGTTGAAAAATCCACATATAGACTCTTTCAGGAGGTTGCTCATATGAAATGAGTGTTAATTTCAGAGGGCAGGTGGAAGATTCTTGCAGTGAAGGTTAATGTAATTGTGACCCTTGCTGCTCACCTGTTTTGTGAGGAGCAGAATGTTTCAGGCTTTTAAAAAGTAATTTCACAGCAGGTTCTGAAACATAAGGATCTAGCAGGAGCTGCTCGCTTTGATTTGTGTTCTTTATAATGGGTTTGGTGCAGAGATAGGAAAGATCTAACACTCAAACCCCATGAAATGTATGCAAAATCCCTGAGATACAAAGTGCAAATGAGACCTCAGGAACAGGCTAGATATTTATTTCTGTGGTATTGCAGTAACAGGGTTTGGTGGTGTGTAAACACAGAGATATCTTGGGGCAGTACTGTTTCCTTGGGAATTGTGATAAATCCGTATCGGTGGATGTTGGTTGTGTGGTACGTATGCATCACAATCAAATACCTCCTAAAGCCCTTCCAAGTGAGCAGCTCTTAGGAAGGATAAAAATAGAAGTGTGTCTGAGAGAAAGGGACTCAAGGAGGCTTGGGATAGCAAGCTGGAAAGTGAGAGCCTAAAGGAGGAGGTGGATGGAGTTGCAACAGGGGAGTTATTAGGAGAAAGAGCTTGGGAGCTGTAGGAGGTGTTAAGGCTGCCATAGTCTGCTCTGGTAAACCAGCTTGGTGAGTTGGGCACAGATGAAGATTTGGGTGTTATTCCAGAAATGTTCTTCAGCTGTGGTCGTCACTGAATTCCAGTGCTGGCAGCAATGGGGATCTGCCATTTTGGATTCCTAAAAAGTTGGTGGAGAAGACTGGTGGATGAAGGCTTGCTCTTTTCTCATCTTGTCTCAAGCTCCAAGCAGATCCTAACAGTTCCCCTCCATGGCAGCACCAGTGCTGGGGGCAGAGCCTTGGGTTTAGCTACTCCCTTCCTGCTCCCTGGCCAAGGAAAAAGTCCAGACCTCTCCCTTTTGCTCAACACCTTGAAGCAACAGAGAAAGCCTGACTCAGGGGACCTTGAAAGGTCCCTTCCAACCCAAACCGCTCTTGGTTCTATGATAAAGGGCTGAGAAAATGTCTAATTGTGGAAGAATTAGATAAGAGGCACAAATCAAGGTACAAGGGGTCGGGCTTGGGAGCTCTTGTGAACCCTTCCACTTGTAGGCTCTCAGAAGTCTAGTGGGCTGATTCTAGAAGCAGGGAAAAGGCTCCAGGTTCACCCTCTTTTCAGAAGGAGCTGCACCAACATTTTCTCTGTTGGCAAAACCAGTCTAAGAAGCCATATTTGCTACTGCTGCTGCCCTTCTCCTTGTGCTGCTGCTGTTGTTTGAAAAGGGACTTCAAAGTGGATCAGTTAGATGATTCCAGTTTAGGAGTTTTCCTCTCAACCCAGGTCATTCCAGTGACTTCATTTCCAGAGCTCCCCTCCCACTGAGGAGTTGTGTGGGCACAGAGCTGAAATGGCAGCAAGAGGCAGAGCTGGGATGGGTGGGGAGGGTGAGCACTGCCCAGCCCATTGGAATAAGTGTTCATGTAACTATACACTGAAGGCAGCTTTCCCAGGGGAAGGGTGGGAGAGGCAGGAAAGGTGAGGTCAGAGCAGTGCGTGAGAGCACAGAAAGGAAAGAGAGGATTAGAGTTGTGTGGTGGAGATCTCTACACCAAGCCTTTGGTCTTGTTCCTACCCAAGCTTCTCCATTTCTGCCCTCCTTCACAAAGCTGGTCCTTGAGAAGTTGCGTTCACTTGCCTCTCATAAGCCCTGGAAATTAAGTTGTTTGTTTGATTATTCCTGTGCTAAAGGGCATCCTGATGCACCTTTCCTGACACAATGTACTGACATGGTGCTGAAATGAGGCAAACGTGATCCTTCCGGGTCTGCGTGCACTTTTCATCATCCCACAGCAGCTTTGCCAACTCACTTCAACTAATCCCCCCATTGTGTTATAGCTAGCAGCAGCTGGAGGGCATGTGAACAAAGGGGTGGTTCACACCTGTGACACAGTGTATATGGTGCCCTGCTTTCTTGTGGCTCCTTATTACAGCACCGTTGTGTTGAACAGTAACCTGCTCCTGCTCAGGGCAGGGGGTAGGTAAAGCTGCAGTCACGTTCAGGAGGGTAGTTACAGCTCACCCCGAGCTTGTCTGGAAAAGTTTGGAGATCCAGGGGGTTTCTCTAGAACCACTGACTCTTCCTTCTGAGCTGGCATGTCTTTGTCCCTAACACACATGTCAGTGGGCCTCATCTTTGAAACTTCTTGTCCTCCACTGGCTTTTCCAGATGCACTTATATTGCTGAGATTTTCTCTGCTTGATTTAGTGGCTCCTCCAGTGGCCCGTCCCTCATTCTGCAAATGGATCAGGGCTTGGTTTATAATTCCACAGCCCATCTGCTGGCTGGACTTCAGTGGATTTTTGGGCTACAGCTCTGTGGTGATGACATGTTAATTTCCTATGAAAAGACATAAATATAAAAACCCGACTGACTTTTTTGTATTACCTCCAGCTGGTAATGAAAGAAAACTGAGAGTTTGAGCTTATAACTATCACAGTCTTTACTAATGCAGTATATTACCTGAACAAGTGAGGAAGGGATTTGATAGAACAAGAGAGGTGTGTGTCCCTCTCTGGTTCAGGTTGTTAGCACCCATTTAAGTAACAGCAGCCAGATCAAACCAGAATATGTTAAGCTTCCTTAAGCACCAGCTACCCTAAAGATGTATTTTTTAATTATTCTGTTATATCTTTCCTCAAAGCCTTCAGATCCAGAGTTGTGTAAAGACAGGCTTTGTGGTTTTTCTCCCCTGACAAATCCCTAAAGCACTTTGATAAGAGAGAAGAGGAAATAGGAATTGCTACAACACATACATGTGTTTACAGTTCTATATTGTTCAAGAAAATCTGCATGAATCCTGCTTTTCGTGTAGATGAACTGAACCTTGGAGTATCTGTGTCAAGAGTCTGTACATCTGGCTGCAGCTCCCAGCTTAGGGCTTTAGGGAGTATCAGTTGTGGAAAGTCCATGACCGTCCTTCATACCACCCAAACTGAAACGTGGGCCGTGTCTGATGTCTTCAACCCTTGAGCTCTTCTGGAAAAGAAATAGGGCTTTGACATACTGTGTAAACAAGCACAAAGGTGTTTGCACACTTCTTTGTGGAGAAACAATTGAGCTGTAACTGATGCTGCTCGCACTGTGTATTTCTTCACCCAGAAACTTGCCCGGAGCCAGCAGTGACTGTGAAGATTTCCCATGCTCAAGCACAATCAGTAGACTAAGTACATTTGAAAGAAATTTAAGCTGTTAGAAGATCAAAGATGAGACCTTAGGGTCAGAAAGTTACTAATGAAAAATCTTATCTGCAGACTTAAGGAAAAAGGAGAATGCATTTAAATATGTCAGAACCACAAGAGTAGAAGAGTGGTTCAGACATGAAGCTGGGCAAAAGTGATTAACCTATCAATTCCAGTGAGTAAAGGCAGAACCATTCAGTTAAGTATTTGTTTCATTTTTGGGGGTAAAGATAGATGTCTCGTTTTACAGCAACAATTAAATACTTTGTGATTTTTTTATTAGTAACTACTAGCATATTAAATGACAATTATATTTTAAAGTCAGTAAACACTGAAGAGTGTTTAAAGAGTTAAAAAAAGAATTCTTGTTGTTGTTATTATTGTCTGCTTTTTAGCCCTTCTTGGAATGTTTGATAGAACAGCAAATGTTGTGACATTCCTGGAGAAATATGGAGATAATGAAGAGGTAGCTATAAGTTGATTAGTTTGGTTTTGCAGGAAAAGTCCTGCAGAGGACAGAGCCAGGATGGCAGCATAACTGATGTTATATTACTTTGGGTGTGTGGAAATCAAATCTTGCCATGTAGAGGATATATTTTTAGATCAACTAGAAGCTTGAATGGTAAAGGTAAACTTTTAGAGGCACACATTAGTTATTTGTCTCAGTCCATTATGTTCTGATTCTATACGACACCATTTAGAGGTATCCTTTTTAGGAATAGGATATGTTACACAGCTTTAAAAAGTTATTGTCAGAGCTGAGAATTAATCCTTTAGTGACACTTCTAGTGCTAGTGCTGGCAGGTGTTCACAGGGGCTAAAACCAGTCTGGAGTAAATGTGAAATTCCCCTAGGAAAATTTGCCAGAACCAAAGACTGGGAAAGTAACGAGCAGGAAGACCAAGTCAGTCTTGACTATTTTGTTGCATCCTTCACTGGAGCCAAATCAAAAATCAGGGATCACAGGGGTAACAGTGCAGGTCATGTTTACAAGATGAGGATTATATTCTGCAAACCAATGACAGTAAGAAGAGGATTGGAATGATGTAAGTAAAATCTCTGTGTAAAAGGCACTGTGCCTTGAGCAGCATTAGCTCTGCATGCTGGTCTTCCAGAATCAGTACTTTGGAGATCTGGGGAGAAGCTGAGAATTGTTCAGGGAGATACTGCAAGTGTGACTCAAGAGCTAGAAGAGCTGCCATGCTCTAGAGCAAGATGTCATGAGCTCACTCCAGTTTGTATGGTCAGTAGAAGATTAGGAGTGGGGTTTGATCAGTCTATGAGTCCTGTGTGGGAGCAGGGCCATGAAGCTGCTGGAACAGCTTTGGCTGGTGGAACTGGTTCTTTTATCTCATGTGCAGCAGCTCATACTCACCAGTCTGTCCTGTGAGAGGCAAATGGTTATACACAGTGCTTTCTCAGTAAGTGGATCTCGTGCAGATGTGAAAGGGACTACTGACAGTAGATGGTGCTTTAATTTAGCAGAAAAGCAAAGAAAGCGATTAAGTGGTTTGAGCTTGAAACAAGTAGATCTGTATTCAGAATTAGTAAGAACATCCTAGCAGTAAGTGGGAAAATGATAGAGTGGAGTGCCTGGAGCTTGCAGCCTTTGGTTTTCAGCACAGTATTCTTCAAAACAGAAAATTCAAAAGGAGTCATAGCTGAGAGGCAGCTGAGTAGAGAAGGTACAGTATTTCACCCAGCAGTCTGTTTTTTTAGGAGGTCAAACTTTCCTATCATAATCATCAAAAGAGTGTATTTCCTTCTGAAATATCACTTGGCCAGAACTGAACTATGTCTCTTTCTCCCTCCTACAGCACCTTTCCCTTAAAGGTTTCGACAAAGCTATTACCATCTTTGTCACTCCTTTTGGTGTAGTTGGGGCTGACTCTCCTTTCCCTCTTTGTCCCAATATACTGCTTGAACCAGATCTTGTGTCTGATTTCTCCTTGTTGCCAGAACCGTTTGTGGGGTTTTTTTGCTATGCCGTCATCTATAAAATTCTTTCTCTGTGTGGTTTGATTGTCACAAGCAAGTATACTTCTTCAGCCCTTGGAGACACTGGGTTAATATGTCCATCTGCATGAGGAAGTTTTTTCTTTTGGAAAGGCTCGGACCTGCCGTGGAACTTTATCTGGGCAGGGGAAGCTGTTCCTGAGCCTTTCTTGGTGCTGTTGATTCTGCACAGGTCTCCAGCTAATGGATCTGTCAGCAGAGTGACTTTCAGTGGTTTAGCTGAGCCTTTTGAGTGCACTCCAGCCTTGCTCTGCAAAAAGGGACCCCACATAAACAGAACCTTCTTCATGCTGGCTCTTTAGACTTATCACAGAGAGGACAGCCTAGAAGCAACCAGTTGACTGTGCCTGGGACTAGGAAGGCTGCCTAGTTCAGGGATCTGCTCCAAACAACTGATTGCCTTGGACCCTTTCCGAAAAAGGCTCTGCAGACACGTATTCCTTCAGTGAACTACCAGAGATGGAGGCACATTGCCAGAAGAGCCAGCTGCGTTTGGGATTAGAGGGCTGGAAAGAAGTCCTTTCTCTGTCTTCAAAACAAAATCGCTTTTTAACATCTGCTGCAGAGAGTTCTTGTGACTCAGGGTTCCACAAGAAACTGTTCTCTCTCTTCTCTTTCCTGTTTCTTTGTTAATTAAGGTTATTTTCCTTCCCTTTCCTCACCTATTGTGTCTCCATACACATTTCCTACTGAACAGACATGTGAGGCGGTTCTTTTTTTCTCTCCATTTAATGTTTTTCTGTGTCTTGAAGTCTCACGATAACAGCAGCAATTTTGCTCTCAGCAAGGTGAGCACACCCCAGATAACCTGGCAAGATCTGCCTGCACTCATAAAATTGCTTGGAGAGAAGACTTCCTCACTAAGCCTTTGGTTTATTGTTATTTCAGTGCTGAATGAATAATGAGATGGTTCAAGTAAACAGATGGGTTTGATTCAAGCCCATCATACCAGGGGTGTGAGGGGGAGAGGAGCTGCTTGTCCTGACAGCTCATCTCATTAGGCCACACGTGGTGTGAGGTGTTGAAAGCAGTTTATCACATGTAATGCCTGGGCATGACGAGGTGAGCTGGGGATCAAGTGTATCTCTGCCCCCCTCTTAATTCTTAATATTTACAGAGGTTTCCTGTAGTTCTCAGATGCTTGCAAACTAAATATGTGCTCTCTGTATGTTTAAAGTTCTGTTACAAAAATCACTTCTCTCCTCTGTTTCTTCCGCAGTCTCAGCTGCCGGCGATGTATTATTGTGGGAAATGGTGGAGTACTTGCAAATAAGTCATTGGGGTTAAAAATTGATGACTATGATGTTGTTGTCAGGTGAGTCTTTGACATTACAGTTCTTGTCCCATATTCAGTTTCTGTATCGGTTCACTTGCTATGCAGGCAAACTTTAACCTGTACTAGTGACAGTATCCCTTTGTATGGAAGCACTAACTTACAGGGAGGGCAAAAAGAGATATGACCTGAAAGAAGTTTGTTATAAATGATGATCACATCAAAGGGTAAAGGGATTCCTCAAGCTCTCTGTTTTCCTCAGCTTCTTGGGAATGTGGTCTCTTGTATGATATCACTTGAACCTTCCCTTCATAGCTCCTTTCTAAAAGCTGCTGCTTTTGTGACGCCCTTAGGTGGTGAAGCAGTAACTCACACTGTTGGATCTGCTCCCAGATATATCCCTATGGTAGCTCAGGAGAGTATTATTGGTCATACACATGTAGCATTCCCCAGGAACTGCACCTCACAGTTAGGATGGGCAGGACTAAGAGTGGTGCAGCATAGGATGTGAGGAAGCAGGAAGCCTCTATGAGAGAGGAGCCAGCAGTGATTATGTGCCTGTAACTGTGCCCTAGAAACTGGCAATACTTTGGCTCTGTGTCACTGCAGATGACAATGTTGAATAAGGCAGCAGAAGCAGAGGGGTGGGAGTGCAAAGGACCACAGTCAGAGTTAGGACTTCTTGCTTTTGCTGAGGACCTGGATCACAGCCGTCTCAGAATGCTTGAAAAACGTGCTCATATGTGAAATCACAGGTCTAGTCATAACCCTTAGTAATAAATCTGTCAAGTCAGGGAGGCGTTCTGGGTGAGTGGAGATTAACAAACATAATACCTGTACTAATGGAGAGTGAGAGAGTGTGTGTAGGAGGGAGGGAGGATGTGCTCTAGGGAGCTACAGACCCATTAGTCTGACCTGAAAAAAAAAAAACCGCAGAGTTTTCCATCAGGTTTTGGTAACAAAATATTATGATGGTAAATAATAGAAGTGGGATAAACTGCAATGTAAGTTTGTAGAACTGGTCTGACATAGTCTAAGTTGGTATTTTTTTTTCTTAGTAAGATGACTGATTTCATATTAAAAGAAATGTATCTGATATAATCTCTCTCAACTTTAATCAACTTTAAGACATGGGGGCAAATACCAAATTCTTAGCTAAAGGTAGGAGAAAGAAAGGGATTAATAAAAGAATTTAAGACAGGTATTATTTAGCATGTTCTCTGTTCTCTCCCATGTGTAAGGAAAGAATAGGACATACAGAGAGAAATAAATGTCCTCTAACTCTGGACAAAAAAACCAAGAAGATCCCTTTCAGTCCTTGATTCCTGTGAATGGTTCCCTGCTTCTCCATCAGCATGCTGGACACAGGGGTGGCTGTTCAGGACAAAATTTTTACAGCCCTTCTCCTAGTTCAACCCACTATCAGTTGATAACAAAGAGCTCTTACTCCTCGTCATAGTCGAGTGACTTGTAGTTATTTCAGCTGAATTAAAATGCAGTTTATAGCCTTTCCTTAGGTTCAGATGGTTCAAAAAGTAGCAAAAGAACAGTTTCAATCCATCTGGGCTAAGCCACCCACTAAGATTTACATCAGAAAGGCCACTATTTAATTTCCAAATGAAAACTTCAACTTTTTCTCTCCACATCAGTAAATCTATGTCAGTTTGCAAGCTGAGAGGATAAGAGGGCAGCTAAGCACCTGTGCTGTTGGTGGGATGGATAAAGGAGAGGGAAGTCAACTGTAAAGGTTAAATGAAGCCAGGTGCTTGGATATGTATCCAACTGCTTGCTTTATTGCTGTGGAAGCTGAGGAAGTCCCATGTATTATAACATCCTTTTTCATACACTGTAGAACTCCTTTGAAGGATGATATTTGGGACCTAGGGAGTGAATTTTAAATGAAAAAATGTGGTACATTTGTGGACAAAGGAGTGATCCAGCAGTATGTGGAGTTCTTTGATGCCTCGTGTGTTACCATGTGAGGATTGCTAATTGCAGCAAGAAATTTTCTTCTTTGCAGTGAAGATAGTCCAATTCAGCTTTGTCAGTTCTAAAAGACCTTGGAGTGAGTTACTGTTTTTCTTTAACTAGACATTGTCAGATTTCAGTGCAGATGTTGTTCCCAGCTGTCACACTATACCTGGCAGGACTTCTTGCAGCAGTCAGTCGTCAGTGCTCTGAAATGCCTCCTTAGAATAGATTGCAGACTGGGCAAAAATAAGTGTGAATCAGAAATTCCTGATTAGAACCAGATAGGGATTCACCTGATGGTGATACTTGAGTGGTACCTTCATGGTGCCAAGGTTAGGATTTAGTGTCTCCATATGTAATCAGCAATCATAAACAGAAAAACACTCTGGAACTTCTTGTGGGGAAAACTGCCGGTCCATGGGCAGTACAAGGAGGCCTGACATCCTAACTGAGGTTTTACAAGATTTATAACCACCAGTGCCTCCTGCCTGGGCAGGGGTTGGAGCTGTGGAATCTGCACCTTTGTGGACATTGGCTGTGGCTGCCAGAACTTTCCCTGCTCCGCTGTCCGCGCTGTCCTTGGGACACTGCCCTGGGCCCCTGGGTGGTGCTGGCTCCATCACTGTGGCTCCATCAGCAGCTCACACTCTGGCCCTTTGCTGGAGACCTGAGTTCATTTCACTTGGGGAAATGGTTTGATTTATTTCCTGTCTAGATACAAAGTAGGGCTCCCAAGTTTTCAGAATGTTAACAAAGTAGAGCAGCAAAACAGTGAACCCAGCAGTTGGGGAAGGGAAAAGCCCTACTAAAGAGCTGCACAGTGACATTTGAAACAACTGCAAACACCTCCTCATCCTAAGGAAAACAGATGAAAATATGTAAAACTTGCTTTCTTTGCAGAATATTGATAGTGTTGGTAGTATTCTGTTACCTTTAGAGTCTCATGCTTTTGCTTTATATAAGGTCATCTGCCTCAAATAAACACAACACTTTAAAGTTTAAATACTGCCCACAGAAGAAGTGAGTGGTGTGTGAATGCGCTATCAGCAACAGAGGCAAGGGATCAGGCTGGCTGGGAGCATTGTACTCAGGTCTAGTTCCTCAAAGTCAAGCTACAAAGGGTTTATAAACCATGGGAAAAGACTTCATCTGCTGTATTAATTGTGGTGGTGCTGATTCTTAAGTTGTTTTGCCTTTAATATTTTATTCCTGATGATAAAATAAGTATTTTTGCTAAAAATGCCTAAGAATGTATTTCTCTAGATTTTGAATATAATTTCAGATTTTATAGAGATTTTTTTATCCTACTAAAAGTTTTCCAATGTAAAATGCTTACCCGGGCTGAAAAAGAGAAATCCAGATTTTCATTAACATTCCTACATGGCAAAATTTGCAGTCCAGAAGTACTTTGCAGTATATTGAACGATACCAAGTCAAGAATGCTGCAATAATTCAAGCAGGCAATCCTGTGCCATCAGAGGCTGCTGTTTGATGTCAGCAAGATTTATATTCCAAGTTACATGAAATTTCCTCAGCTTTAGGTTTTTTAGTTTTGAATAGAACTTCTGAAAACTTTAATGTCATGAAAGTCATCGTTGCTGTTCATGCCAAAGCAGTTTGCTTTTTTCGAGAGAAAAAACTTTGTTTCTGAGAAATGTTTTAACAAAAGCACAGCTAAATACGCAGCATCTTCTTAGAAATCAGCATCCCCAAGAGCAAAGCTGTGTTACTGCTTGAGGGTTTTCAGAGTGGGATGCACTTCCACAGCAGAGACTCCTTGGAGCCTGTGAGACTGCAGTGGTGCTGAGCCTTGTCCCAGCCCAACCTCTTTCTTAGTGCTGGCATTGCAAGGCAGCTCACCCTCCCCAGGGACCAGTTTGGGGAATTAAAGAGGTGCGGATTGTTCCTATGGGATTCTTTTGAGAATTATTAGTTGGCTTATTTCCCTATGCAGCCTCACTGCAGGTAAGATGAGCAATGTAAGCTCTGGGCTGGGGTTGAAAAATGAGACCAATTTCAATTTGTTTAAATTGATGAGGAGCTGCATCATCTCTTTCAGCACAGCCTTGCAGAACCCAACTAACACATCACAGGAGCAATGGGCTGTTAAAATATTAATGCTTAGTTTGTTACTCTAAATTTGCAGGGATAATATTTTTCACTTTCCTTTTCCAAAGCCTCCAACCCTATTTAGATCACAGGAGTTGATATGCAGAAATGGTTTGCATTATATTTAGTGATAGAATTTATGTAACTTCTAATTAAGCTGTCGTCACTTGGTACAAACCTCCATAATTGTTTGTGATGAAGAATGGAAGAGTTAACATTTGCTACTGTAGCAGCTGCTACAGGGAGCTCTTGGCCAGCAGTGATTGCTGTGTCATCAACACACAGGAGGGTAAGTGGGAATCCGTGACAGTGTCTTCTCTGGTTGCCCTGCAGGCTGAACTCGGCTCCAGTGAAGGGCTTTGAAAAAGATGTGGGTGGCAAGACAACGCTCCGGATCACGTATCCTGAAGGTGCAATCCAGAAAATGGAGCAGTATGAGAAGGATTCCCTGTTTGTTCTGGCAGGATTCAAATGGCAGGATTTCAAGTGGCTGAAATACATTGTTTACAAGGAGAAAGTGGTAAGAGCACTGTCAGCTGATAACTGTGAAAGTCACCTAATTAGTAACGATGGGCAGACATTATATCACCATCATATCTGCCACATTTTGATCTGAGGAGAGTTCCACTCTGTGTCCTGCTAATTTAAGTGAAGATTTTCTTTACCTACATGGACTCCAGCTTTAATTAAGTATGTTTTACAAAGACATCTCTCTGTAATCTGTGTTGCATCACAGATGGGACTTGCTATTCAAGATTGTTAGTGTGTACTGTGGACAATTAAATTATTTGTTAGTTATCTTAAAGAGTATTTAAAAGGACCGGATTTTGCATGGATTTTATTGCTTCTTAGGAATTAAGAGCAGAGGAAGGAAAAGAGCAGTGGGAAAGGGAAGAAATGGGAGTTTAGGGACAAGGATGTAATGTCACAGGAGGGGAGGAGGAGACAGCAGCAGCACAACTTGTTGAAAAGGCTACAGTCAGACTTAAAGTGACCTCCTGAATAGCACAAGCCACTATATTTTGCTCAATTACTGAGATTCATGATTTGTGTTTGGTTAAAGTATCATCCAGAACAACACTATCAAGTCTCATTTTAAAACACTGAAATGCTGGATACACTGCTTTCCCCATATAAAAATTTTACCCCCTTATTTGCATGAGTGTCCTTCTGAAGCACCATAGACCTGTTAATAGTCAGGGTTGCTCTCTTTAATTCACCTTCCCAGAACAGAATCAGGTTGTGCTCAATGGCTTCTCATTCTCATTGAGTGGATGGTTTGTCTGTCAGGAAATCCCAAATCAATAATGGGTATATTTCTTGTTTTACAAATCTTATATATATATATATATATATAATGTCTGTTTTCAAATGTTGCTTAATGACTTTTCAGCAAATAAGAAGGCAAGGGATTAGCATTCAGGGGATGGCATATTATATCGTGTGTTTAGAGACAGCGAGAGGAGGTTGGCAGCTCACCACGTGTATAACGAAACAGTCTGGGAATATAATTGTATACAGTTGTTACACAGAGGGCCTTAAGGGCTCATACTTTGCTCTTGTCTAACACTGGCATCAACTTGAAATTATTTTCTTGCTACCAGACAGATGAAGTTAGCTGTCAGCCTCTGGGCAAGCACAAGTGGGCTTTCGTAACATGAATAATTGAGTCAAAAGTAATTTTCTTTGCTTTATGTCAGGCTCTTGTTCCTCATTTGGGAAAAGGGAAAGCCCTGGCAGTGTCAGTGCCCTGGAACCTGAATGCAGTTGCAGGGACTCCCAGTGTTTACTTGAAGCTTAAAGGATGGGTTGGTCTACTTCAGAACAAATTGAATTTCCACTGGATGCTTGCAGTCAAGTCATCATCACTAGATTCTTGTGTGGTATCCCCTGCTCTTGGAAAGAGGCAGCAAATATTCTGTTAAAACCTGCTAGACTGGGG
Source organism: Dicaeum eximium (assembly GCA_013396995.1). Taxonomy (NCBI): domain Eukaryota; kingdom Metazoa; phylum Chordata; class Aves; order Passeriformes; family Dicaeidae; genus Dicaeum; species Dicaeum eximium. Next base: position 910,790 of record VWZP01010941.1, on the reverse strand, counting down.
AGAGTGATTGCAGTTCTCTTAACTGAGTGCTTCAGTGCCCAGCTTGGCAGAGAGCAGAAAGAACTTGGGCTTTGTGCATTACTTTGGTGTTCTTGTGATTGGCTCCTTATCCTTCAGTTCTTCAGTATAAACACTGAGGTTTTTTTCAGTTCTTTTAGGTGATGTTTTCCAGATCTCTTAATTCCTGTTGCTCTTTTGAATGCTTGTAGTTAATTCATCTTTTTCTTAAAGAGCAGTGCCCAAAAATGTACATACTACAGCAAAAAGGAGGAGCAAATAGATAATTCATTAATCTCACAGTTCTCATTCTTTATACATCCACTGTCTCTATGGCCTTTTCCACAATGGCATGGAACTGAAGGTGAATGTTGGGTTTCTGGAGACTCCTGGTCTCGAGAAGAATTGGAGAGCAGCCACTTCCCCTGCTCCACACCCTGTGCTTGTGCCGTTGGCTCCTCGTGCCAAAAAGCAGCACTGTGCACTTGTCCCTACCCATCCTTTCTTCCAGAACACTCCTCCAGTCTGCCAAGTTCCTTTGGCAGAACTTCCCAGCATACGTGCCATTCTTTCCAGATTCATGTCCTCTGCAATTTAATAAACATACTTTTTACTTCATCATCCAGGCTGATAATGAAAACACTAAACAATGTTGGTTCCTAGGCAGACCCCAAAGTGTTAATGTCCTTCCATTCCTAGAGTGAGCCCACTGAGCCTCCTGGATAGTTTTTTGGCCACTTCTGAACTTGTATCACAGTTGTATCATCCATAACACTTTTGGCATGTTTGTGAAAGTGATCTGTCAGAAGCTTTACTGAATTCCAGTTCACGTCTTGCTTTTTCCCTATGATAATTTTCTGTCTGTTCAAAGAAAATTTTTTAAATAATTCACTCTTGACAAATCCACCTGGGTTGCTACTCAGTCTGTTATTTTTTTCAGGTGCTTACCAATAATGAATCCTGCTATTTTGGGAATTGAAATAATAATTCAACTCTCTTTACTTTTCTACCTAAGGCTAGGCACTACTTTTGTCCATTTTTCAATCCTTTGACCCCCTACCTTTTTTTGGGGTTTTGATACCCCAAAGGGAATCAATGCTAGTTCTTGAGGCTGCTAAGCCAGTTCATTGAGTACTTTAGGATGCAGCCCAGGTGACTGGAAAACATCTGCCTTGTGCTCTCTTGTGCTCTAGTCTCATTTCTCTCTACTTGAGGCTGAGATCTTCCTGTCACTGGCTTTAGCTGCAAGCAGGTGGCTCGCACAGCTGCTTTTTCTAGAGGAAACTAATGCAGAAAGTGTTGTTTCTTAGATAGGAATGACCCAATGGAGGACTGGCTGTGGGAATAGCACGTAGGCGTCTGTTTGTTCTGGTAGTGAGTGTTAGTATTTTCATCAGTGTGTGGTAAGTTCAAAATGACAAATCCCTGCCCAGTGCTCTCTGTGTATCAAGAGATTGTTTCTCTCTCAGCTGGTTTTCCAGAGAAAGGGGAGTTTCTTCCTTTGCTGGGTTTATCTAGAGGCACTTGCATGACCTGAGAGCCCTGTGTGCCACTGCTGATTATTCCTTATCTGACATGTCCATCTGCAAGACTTCACCCTATTGCAACCAGTGGTTACAGTCAGGAGTCTGACCTCAGGATGGAAAAAGGAAAATGGACGCATTCTGCTGAAGAACACAACTGCTGTGGAAGTCAACATTCCTCAAAAAAATTGACTGATCTCTGATGTTTCCTTTGTCTATGACTGTTGATGGCAACTGCACATGTCCATGCTACAGTCACAGGTGGGTGATGAGACCTTCTGAATTCCTTCAGGCACCTGGAGCAGCTTGGACCTGCTGGACCAGAGATTCTGGGCCAGGTACTGGGATCCTTGCTTAGTCCTCTCTTGAGTAAGTGAAATCAAAGGGAGCTTATCTGAGAAAGAGTAAATGAAAGGCGAGTGGCTATTTATTGCTGGGTCAGTGGTCAGATAAGATTATTCTCCCTGCAGCTGAGAGGGATTTGCTCTGTGTTGTGTTAGTCTTTTGGCAGCACTTGCATACTGAGGAAGGGATAAGTGCTGTGTAGAGAGGAGGATTTTCAGATGTTATAAGGAGAAAGAATCAGTGTGATGCAGAAGCATTAGCAGAACAGTGGGACAGTGGATTTTATGTGTTACATACAGAGAATGTAGACCTGCCGTTAAGAAGGGGAACTAAAATGCTGGTAACCTGATTTCAGTAATTTGACAAGCATTAGAACAAACTAAAGGAGAAAATCATAGCACTGGTTGCAGCGAACAGGAGTATGGGATGGAGAAAGGTGCCATGGTTAGCAGAGGGGAGTATTGCACCATGCTGACCTAGTAAGTCAGTGTACAAGTGGAAAGGAAGTGGGTTGGAGTCCCAGAGCCTGCAGTTCCATGAACTCAGGGCTGTTGCAGAAGGGTCACAGATGTGAGCTGTTCGTGCGTCTGTGGTGACTGGTCTGGCAGTGCTGACTTGGAATCAGTGCTCTAAGAGCCTGTGACTTCCAGGCACCCCTTTGCTGATTAAACAACTGCTGCCAGTGCAGATCCCCCAGAGGGGGATTACTCATGGACAGTCACTCAGAACAGTTAAACTTTCTCCTGGACTGTAATTTTTGCCAAGAGACATAATCTATATATATTGTGATCCACCCCACTGCTTCCCACTGCTTATATCCTCCTGCATCTGCCTGGGTCTTTCAGTGACAGAAACTCTGAATACACAAAGTACCAGAGGAGCTGCAGAGGGACAGAGGCTTGGTCATATATTGCTCTTCTTAAAATAATGGTCAAAAGCTAAAAGTTTCTCTGTTGCATGGAGAGTAGATGCTTCCTGAAACAAACAGGAATTTACAAGCTCCAGATATGCAAAGCAGAAATCTCAGCCTGGTACTGAGGCCAGTTCCAGGGTGGTTTCTTGGCTGTCATTAGTGAATTAGAGGGAGCTCTCTTACTTGCTAGGGCTCACATCCCTGAACATCTGGCACATGGCAATAAAGCAGCCAAGTGAGGGCAAAGGTGCCACTAGAACTTGGCAGCTCACAAGCTTCCTGCTCATGTGGTAATGAGCCTGTGGATGATTCCAGTGGGAATCTCTGCAGCCTTTGCCAGGAGGAGTCACTTGTGCAGAAAGCGCCTGCAGCACCCAGAAGTTCTCTTTGATAGTAAAAGTCATAGGAGCAAGTGAGCACCTGCCTGTGAGTGGGGCCAGGCTGGGTTGTCTGTCCCTTGCAGGGACATGTCTCTGACGAGTGGCACACAGCAGTGGTGCCCAGCAGCCGTCATCCTCCAGCATAACCCCTGCTCCTGTGTCACAGCATGTGCCTGCTGCTTGCAGAGACCTTGTGGTCTCTCTGTGGCAGCCTGTGAATGTCACAGCCCTGTAGTTCACTGTGGGTTCCTCAGATTATGAAATAGCCTTACCTGTGGGCTGGTTTGCATCCTAAAACAAACCTGAGGAGCCGTCATGCTCCTCCTGTCATCTTCAGGAGAACAGTGAGGCTGTGAATCTGTTGTTGCTGTCCCATCCCAAGGAAAGCTTCATTCCCATGCGTGTATTTGCAGCTTGTTTGGAGCTTGAGACCAGCACTCGAGCAGGGGGTTTCCCTGGGTCTGCACTAGGGAGGGAGAATCTGCTTTTTCCAAGGCTGTCCCTTGCCTTTGGTGACAAATGGAGTGGTCGCTGCTACTGGCAGATTCACTCCAGAGTTTGCTTTTGAATTGCAAATATTTTCTTTCCCTTTTCTCCTCCAAGGGGCTTGTTGCTTTAAATGTCTTGTGTACAGTGGGTCTTTTCAGGTTTTAAAGGACTGTGAGAAAGACACGTGGGATGATTCTTGGGACAGCCTTCTGGTTTGGTGGAGCTGTAAACCCAGCTTTCTTAATGCATTGTGAATGCAAAGCTTGGTTACAGATTTGTGGTGCCTCATCCTGTGCTTAAACACAGCTTCAGCCCATCTGCTTAGAGATGTGCCTGGGTGGGCATTGTCTTGTGTCCTCCTGCTCTCCTTGGACTCAGCTGAAAGGGAACAGAAGCTGCTCCATCATAAACAAAAAAAAGCTTTTGAATTGAGAAGCCAGCTCAAGGGTTGTTTAATTTCTTTAATAAATTTGAGTTTTCACCTAAATAGCTATTTATAACTAATCCCTTCAGAAGTATAATTTAGGAAGACATGGCTGGTAAGTAAGGCAGCCAGCCTGCTCAAAGGACATGATGAGGCTTGCAGTGAGGAAGAAGCAAGAAAGCCTTTTCAGTGGTGGCTGTCCTGTGGTCCTAGCACATGTTTTAAAAACCATTTCCACTCACAGAGTGGGGAGGGATTCTAGGAGGAGTTGTAGCCGAGAATACCCTACGACATCATCAAGATTTTTCAGTGCCTCAATCAAGGCAACTGAACCATGACTAAATGTTGAAGCACAGAAAATGCTTTTTAAGAAAGTGAAAACATGAGGCAGACTTTTCTGGCTCCTACCGAATTTCTGACTGAGAAGATGAGGTGGGAGAGTCTCTGTGATGCATTCTGTGGAAAATATTCCATCTTCCTTTGCCAGAGAGTAGCTGGAAGTTAGCTTGTCTTTCTGGTATGATCGTTTTGACATCATTGTTTGGGTTTTTCAGGTTTTGGTCTCTCTGGCTCTGTAGAAGGCTAGTCCATACTGCCTGGGGGGTTGTGCTGCCATGGTCAGGAGCTGTTTCACCATGGCAGTGCATTGGTGGGAATGGCCCAAGAAATCCATAAAAGACTTGCATATTTTAAAAAAAAATCCTTCTCTGTGACTCACCTAGAAGATCAGAGCAATTTCCAGAAGACTTAAGAAGTATGAACACTGGTGCCCTATGAGAGAAGGTAAGCCAGTTTTTTCCAGTCATGGTTAGAAGAGAGGCTGGAAAATATGTAGATATGCTGTATCAAATGTTGTCCCTGTTGACCAAGACAGGGAGAAAAGTTGAGTTGTGTATTTTGTGATTTTAACAAGCTTTCAGGTAGCACTGTGGTGAGGACCATACAGGAACCTCAGTAGGCAAATGACCCAGTTTGCAACATGGGCCTTGGGGGAGACTTCCTGGCCAGATTCCCAAAGGAAGGTTGTTGGTATGGGAAGTGCAGGCTGGAGCCTGCCCTTCATACATACCTGCATGCAACAGTGTAATGAGATTAGGCAGGTCACTACATAGCTGAGAGCTGCTCCTACCCAGGCATGCACAGGGTGTCTCTAAGTGCACTGTCAAGCATCAGCTGGTGGCAGAGGCTGCTCTGGTGCCTTTGCAATGTGCCTTTCTAGCATTTAATGTTGCCAGGTAGATGTGTCCTGGGCAATAAAACTTGTCCACCTGGATTTGGGTAGCAATTAACATCTACAATCTGTAACCATTCACCTAAGCTCATGGGGCAGATGAAGAAAATAAAAAATAGCCATGACCACACTATTTCCTGGATGAAAAAAATCCAGGTATCAAAAGTTTGCAAAGTATCTGTACTTATAGGAATGACATCATTGATTACTCAATTTTTAGACAGTTTCTCTTTAAAATTAAAATAAAAACTGTTGGTGTGTCTGCCCTTCTAGTCTTTTCCAGACCATGCATGGGTTTTGTCCTTTTTTTTGTGTCCCTTGCTTTGCTTGCTAATACCTAACACTAGTCATGCTTGTCCTATACTTTTATTAATGGAGGAGAAGCATTTAGCCATGCTAGGCATCAGCAGTCCTTAAAGAACCTTTATCCCACATCTGCCAAGACAGCATCATCTTCATTTCTGACTCAGTAATCCCAGCTGTAGCATGAAAACCAGAGAGCTCCAGTCAGATTTTTATTTCTTTAGTTTCTATTCTTGTACATCATTCTTAAATGAAGAGACCCAAACAGGATTTACCCCTGGAAAGACTGTATCATTGCCCTAGTAGGACATCCTTTCTGGGATTGCCTACCCATCCTGCTTTATCCTGAGACAGTTTCTTCCTAATATTGTCACCATCTAATCTCTTCTGATGTCTGTTGCCATACAACTGACAGCTGCTGCTCTCACTTAGATATTTGATCACTCCCTTCTCAACCAAAGTCCAAAAAGATGGGCAATTTAGAGTTGCAGTTTTTCCACATCTCGAAAAGTCAATGTAGGGGCCAGCTGTAGAGCTGGTGCAGATGTCTTGAAAAAAGCACCAGGAGGGTGCTCGTGTTGCACACACTCTGTTTGGCAGGCTCTGGCAATATTCAGACACCAGTATTATGCAAATCCTGGTAGGTGCATTTCAAGGTCATAGTGAATGTAAACTCAGGTTGCCTGCCTTCATTGGAATAGCTGAGCCAATGTAAGGAAAGTAATTCCAAATTTGATGGTGATCTTAATGAAACACACACAATTCCATAAACAGCAGAGCTAACAAAATTGCCTGATTGCCTGTGGATTTGTGTGGTGCTCCCTTTTACACCACAGTGCTCTCAGATATCCCCCAACTTTGCCACTGCTTGCATGGCCTCACCTCCACCTGGCTTCTCCAGCAGCAAGGTGTGCATCTCTCCCACCCAGCCACACACAGTCCTACCACCAGTGCAGCCCATGCCTGCTGAGGGTATTGCATGGCCCACATGTGCAGCAGATGTTCCTCCAGACGCTGAATCCAGCACATGGAAAAAGAGCCAGGACATTGCCAGCAGTGAAACTGAGATGTCACCCAGAGGGTGTTGGCTATTCGTGCAACTGTTAGCAGAATAAAGATGTTCTGTGTTAACACTTCAGTAAAGAGCTACAGGAATCATCTGAAGTCTGCAAAGCCTCCCTTAGTCTGAGAGATTTGAGTTCCATTTATTTATTTGCAGAGTTCAATTTATTTAGCTTATGCATGGGATTTTGGGGGGATTTACTTGTAGTCTCTCTCTCTACCTAGAGGGAACATTTTCTCTCACAAGACCTTTTAATTTTATAGGAAGAAGTGTATCTGAAGCTAGGCAAACAACCAAAAACGGCAGCACATTTATATCAGTATAAGTATTTTTGCTACATCTGTCCTACAGGCTTGATGAATTTGCTCTCCATGTCTTGAAATCAAGACTGGATATCTTGATTAAGTTCAACTCAAACAGTGTGAGAGTAAAGGACTGGAAGGAGAAGCTGCTGATGGAGGAGCACTGCTCCCTGCCATGCAGAATGTCCAGAAAGATTTCAGCAAGATTTCTCTTAGCCTTTCAAGCCATGCTGAGAAGAAATAGCAGAATGTGGTGGCTAGAAGCTCAACTAGATAAAATCAGTCTGAACACAGACAATTTTGTAGAAATCTGTCCTTACAGTTGTCACATGACATACTCACAGAGGGGAGCACTGACTGCCGACATCTTTTTTCTGTAATGCAGACTTAATCCAGTATCTGGGAAAATTCTGTATGCTGGGAGTACAAAGGACAGGGCTGCACTCTTATGTTGCCTTCCCACCCTCCTGTTCTGTGACTCTGGGACCCCCTGTCCTCACTCTCTGTGACCCGTTTGTTGACTATGGGGAGCAGGGTAGCAAGCCAGTAATACACCTGACAGCTTGTCATGGAAGCAATTTATTTGCTTTATCCAGTTGTCTGCAAAGGTCACAACAAATTTTTCTCTTCTTGGGGCACAATTAGCCAGATCTGTTTCTGCATCCAGAGGGAGAAGGCTTTGTGGAGTCTCTGAGGTGAGCAACCTCCAGCATAACAAAATTCCCCAGAAGAGCTCTTTGGAAAGCATTGCAACACCACAGGATGCTGAAAGTTCACCCGTGTGAGGTATGAAGATTCACAGAGGAGGGGAAAAACACTGATTTGATTTTGTAAATAAAATCACATGCTTTCTGTCAGCGGCTGAAAAGAGACTCCCCCTTCACACCTTTAGGAATTTTGCTATCTGCATTTTTTATTTAAAGTGAGGCGGGGGGAGAAAGTCTGAACAGTAAATATTTATCCAAGATGTGTGGTTGTTAATATGATCCAGTCTTCAGTCATTTTGAATGGTGTCATGATGACAGATGTTAATTCAGAAAGGAATAGATTGGACGATTTATGCCTGAAACACATGTGTTCCTTGGCAGGCTCCATGGATTACTTGCATAGTTAGAGCTCTCTGTGCAATTTGTAACATTTTCTCTGCCTCAAAGCACCGAGGGCTCCAGGACAGGGGGTTGACCTATATCTTCAGTCTGCTATAAAAAACACTGAGGTAACTAAACTCTCCATGTGCTTTTATCTTCCTAAATTTATCTCTCCCCCTGTGCTCCAGCTGTGTGTGGTGCTTCTGGTTCTACCCAAGAGGAATGGCAGCTTCTTTCTACAGGAGAGAAGGATGCTCCTGTGTGTGAGCTGTGAATCCCTGACCTCCTTCCTCCCCTGACTAAGCAGCACCCCTGAGCAGCCTCAACACTTACAGCTATTTAACACTTGTCCTGACAACAGAAGTGAAAATAGACCAAGCCATATGAAGGCAGTAAGCAAGAGGGATTCAGGAAAGACCTGACTTTTTTTTTTTTTGTTATTTCTATTCTTGCAGTTGTGATTTTATGCCATGTGTATGAGGGTGTTTCTTCTCTTCTTAATTAAGACAGATTCATAAAACTGTTGGTGTCTTAATTTTATTTATTTAGTCAGAGGCATAAAATTGGAGGAAAATGGCCAAATTGTTGGGTGCACGAGGGCTTTGGTAGGTCTACCTGGAAGTTTTTCTCATCTTGACTATCACTTGTATTCTGGCCGTTTTTGATTATATGAACTCTGCCCACAGCTGACAAGGACAGAAAATACAGAGCCTGGCTCAAGCAATCAGCACTTCTGCTATTTGGAAAAAAACTTTAAATGTAAATGTTCGGTTTGGATTACGGTTTATTTAAATTCTAATCTTTTTACGACTATTAAATAATCTTACTTAAAAACTCTTCTTCCGTAAAACACTAATTATTAATGCAAGTCTAGAAAACAAAGTAGGGCAGGAGCTTCCTGGCATCTTCCCAGTTTCTTGTTATTTTGACCTTTCCGCCTTCTCCTCTTAGAGGACACTGAATAATTTGTATATATTCTATATGAACACTCAGCGAATATACAAATGATTTGGCTTCTCATTTCAGCAAAGATGCCAAAATAGGAGAAGACAGATTTTCTGTGTACTCTTGCTGTAAAAACAATGTAAAAATTTCCCTAGAGTCTCACTTTGCGATAACTTCAGAAAGCAATGAGGGCTTTTAGGCCATAATTCTTCCTGTGGTAATCCTTTAGCTTTTTTTGTTCTAATGTGCCAAAGTCTAAATATGTGTTGTTTAATGAGTTGCTGTTTGTATTCAAACTCATGAACCAGTTCAGCTCCTCAAAAAAGACTTTGCTGATGGATGTCCTGGGATGCCCTTGTGCTTTGTCACCCAAGCCTGCAAAGACAGCTTTTTAACGTTTTTTTCAATTTTTTTTCTTCTGAGCAGGCATATGTTTGTAAGTGGAGCAGGTAGCTGAGCTCGTAGTTGGGATCATCTCATATTTTCTGTTATAACTGATGGGGAAAATGCTTTATTATTTTTACACTGGCATCTTTGAGCTGATGTTTTCTGTACCACATGTTTGGCACAGCTGGAAAGTTAAGCTGAAATAACTCAGCTGTATCAAGATAATGCTACTGAAAACGTCTCCCACCCTATTTTGCTGAGGTTGTACAATTCTTCTGACAAGAAGAATTGTGTGAAATCCCTGTGAAATGCCAGAACTTGGTCTGATGTTCCTTGGGGGCTGTTAGAGCTGTCATGCTGGGCACGTTCTGTCCTACTGTGGGTCTCCTGTCCTGCCTGTCAGGTGTCCTCCCACACTGTTAGTTGGGATGCAATATCTCCAGGGATGTGAGAACCAAATAGGATTTTCTCATCAGTTACTTCTCCACAAAGAGTATGAGGCAAGGGCAGCAGAGCAGGGAGCAGGAATATCTCCTGGACTCTCAGGAACCCTTTTTCCTCCTCCCAGCCATCTAGGCAGTAGCCTGGTCTAGGACATGGCAAGAGCAGGAATGATGGGGACAGCAGAGGAAGGAAGAGATTATAACTGTCAGGAAATTCCTAAAACACTGGCACTTTAAGACTTTTTAAAGTGCTGTATGATTATAGAAATCAAGCTGCCAAAAGTTAAAAAAAGCAAAAAGATAACATTGCGTTTTCAATGTTAATTCAGTTCTCCTGTGCAGATGTTATCCTTAATTACTTAATTATATCCTGGCTTGCTTAGAACACAGCTGTCTATCTAGTGGAGAGGGAAGACTGAGATTTGAACTAATTTCTGTAATGTAAGATATTCAGCCTTGTATGAGTAGTTGTAAGAGCTGTTGAACATGTGGATAGCAGAGAGGAAATGCGAGGAGGAAGAATGGTCTGGCTATAGACACTGAGGGCTCCTCTTGAGATGTTAAACACACAAAGTATTGCAGAGATGCTCTAAATGTGAAAGTATGGTTTGTAAGACACTTAGATACATGGTGATACGAGAAAAATCTTGTGGGAAGATTGGAAAGTCAGTGTTCTCAACAGCAATCCTGAGCTGGAATTGCAAGACAGTCCTACTTCAGCAATTACTAACACGTGGATCTGACCCTTTCAGCCCTGGTATCCTTTTAATAGATGTTATTTGTGTATGACATTTAATAAACTATGTCATAAAAATAGTAACAAAGTAAAGAAGCTGGTCCCTTATGGGAATAAAACACCCTGTATATAATGATGATATAGGGCCTATTCTTCTTTAGGATTTTTCTGAAACTCTGCTACTTTGGATATTTTTTTAATTGAAGGATAATGATTCACGGACAAAAAACCACAAAGCAAACATAAGTTATCTAAATCCATTCCTTTCACTAAAGACTTCCATCTTTCCTAAGGCATTTCAGGACAGGAATATTTCTTCAAATTTTGGCTCAAAATCCAGCTTACATTTTGAACAAAAGAGTCTGTAGGACAGTCTATCCATCACCCTGTTTGCACATAGAAGACACGTCTGCTGACACACCGTATGTGAGCCATCATTTATGCTTCAACTTCTGAAACAGCATTCATCAGAAAAATCTTCAGTTTTTCTGCAGCTCTTCTGACATGTTCCAAGTTCCGTTTTCTTCAGAGGACAATCTCTTTTTTGACGGCGTTTTGTTATCTTACAACTGTGAACCACATTTTCCTCTCAGTTACATGGATAAAACCATGAGAATACTTTTTTTTTTTTTAAGAGGAATTCCTTTTCATTTACAACATGTCATAAAAATAGCTTTGCTCTCCTGACTCCTTAGAGCTGGTCTTGGCCTTGTGCTGTTTAATCCTGTGAATCAGAAGACAGCAGCTGGTATTAGACCAGCCACACAGGAGGCCCACGTGTCTGTATTTGGGTTAGCTGTAGCACTCAGTTATGTAGTCAAATGAAGCTGGAAATTCAGTAGGCCTGTTTGAATATGCTTATCTGCTTATTCACAATATATGTAAACAGGGCAGAAACTTCCTGACATCCATGGGAATGAGCACATGGCTGAGTTACAGCAAACTGGTCTGTGACACACCAGTGCCACCCTCATGTCCCAGGTGGATTTTGTCACCACTGGATTTTGTCAGTCCAGGAGTGGATTTAGATTAGAAATTGCTGCTTTCTGAGCCAGTATCTGTGCGTGGGACAGCTTCCAGTTTCATGTGTAGCCAGGGTGCTGTGTCATGTCTGGCACAATGTTTAAAGTTTGCAACTGCTGCTTGGATAAGTTTCCTTTCTCTTGTTGTTTTTGACTTGGTTATCAAGCCTAAAGAAACTTATCTCTAGCCAGTGTAGTGAACTAGTAGCTCAGTTATATCAACAAAGAAGAAAATACTGTTGCTTTAAAAAGAATGAAAAGCTCTAGTAGTGCCATGTTTTGAGGTGCTTTTGTTTGCATCATGGTTTGCTGCCTTTTGTTTGCTAGGTATAAAATGTGTTTGGGTTTCACACTGAGAAACATTAGTGAAAACTAAATTTGTGGGCTTTATAACCTGTCAGGAGTTCTTTTAGGTGCTGTGAGGCAGTTGGCAGGTGGAGCATACTGACAGGGGAATTACCTGGTAAATTACAGCCAGTTGATTTTAGACTTGGTCAGGGGGAGGGTGCCTTGGGAGAAGAAACAAAACTGGTAAAAAATTAGAAGTATCATGTTGTTGGGTAGTCCAAGAGCTGCATCTGTTTTGACAGCAGAGCAAAGAGAAGATGAGGGAAAGGCTTGAGCATGCTCCTACTTCAGGCACAGTAAGAGCTTTTTAGTGGGGCAGATAAGAGTGGAACTAGTCTCTAGAGCATTTCTAGGCTCTAGAAACTGAAGATAGATTCATTCAGAACAAATGCTGGCTGTCAGAGCCATGTACAGAGGATGCTGAGGGGTTCTCCATAGCTTTGAGAAAGTTGGGTAAATATGCTTGAAGTGTGGGCTAGTGGGTCTGGCAATTGACCATTAACCCAGACTGCAGGCTCTCAGCACCTCTGTTCTTGTTGCTAAAAATTCCTTGTTGCTTTGATAATCAGTGCAAATGATGCAACTTCATTTATATTAGCACTTGTAGAAGAGCATTTTCTAGGCCTTTCTGTCTACTTGACCGCTGAGAAATGCAGCATTAGCTGATAAGATGGTTATTTTCTAGTGGAAACACACCTTCCACGTCTAATCCAGTCATGCCAGAGCAGAAACCTTTCAAAAGCCTCTGCAGATGGATTGCAGTGGTTTTGCTGTACCTTATTTGTGTGACAGTGAGAGCTTGTGGATGACTGGTAGAGAATAAACCACATTCCAGCCTCGCTGGGGGCAGAGATTCCAATTAACATTGTGCTCACAGGCACACTGAGGTCTTGTGACTGGTGCATCATCCCTTGACTTTTTTTTTCCCTCATGTCTTTCTTCCTCTCCATTTCTGGTGTTAGCAGAGTTCAGAAGAGCAGTGATCTCCATTTACCACAGGCTCTCTCTCCAGTCTCTTCATTTGGTTGCTCTGCAGCAGAGGATTGCATACCCACACTTCATGTTGCATGTAGCTGACCTTTGCAATCTTCCAGTCAGAGCTTCCTTCCCATCAGAGCTACAAGTCTCAATGAGCTATGCTGCCTGTATTCCTAAATCCAGTAGTGTCACAGAGGCACAAAAGAGGTAGCATCTGTGTCACCAGGGTGCAATGGCATTACCTCTCTTTTTGCTCAATACTTTAGAAATGTTGTTATTGTGGGAGGCTCAGCCTGCTTCTAGTGGTTTGTGTTTTCCACTGAGGTGCTTCTTGGCTAAGGCTCTGAGTTTCCATATCTTATTTTAGCGAATGTTGTGATTTGCCTTGGTAAATCTGAGAACAGGAGATGGAAAAGTGAATGGAGACAAAAAATAGTTTACAACTGGCTGTGCCTTATTAGCCTTCAGTATTCTGCAAATGGACAGAATGAGAGATTGCAGCTGGATTGTCTTGTCCCTGGAGCTATTTGGTAAGCCCTGCCATTTTTTATCCCTACCTCCTAATCTGCTATCTTTGGTCTGTTATGTCTGTACCAGTTTATTCCTGGAGTGGTGTCTATAGAGGTGGTGTCTCTTTCTGCCACTCTTGCTGGATAAGAACTGTACAGGAGATTGGCTTGAAAGCCCTGGCCTGTCTAAATTCTTTTGTACTTTTTTTACTTTCCTCTAAAGCCTTTGGTGATGTCCTTTGCAATTATACAATTTTGAAAACACTCCAAGATTGCTAAAAAATGCCAAGGCCCTCATAGGCTTGTTCTTCAGTCATGTTCTCCAGTCTGCCTGTCTGTGATGCTTGTTTCTTTATGCTTGCATCATATAAGCTTCTTTTGGCAGCCTTTGGCAGGGTGAATACTGATCTGTGACTGGGACTCTGGGTGCACGGTAATAGCAACAAGTAATAACAGTGGAAGTTTAACACAAGGATACACAATTTCCAGCCTGAACCGTCTGGTTTCCACCTCAGTACCAGGACATGATGAGGCACGGTGGGAACATTGCCTAAACAGTTTTCAGACTCCTTTTATGACTGTTTATCATTGTGCTGGTCAGGACAGGAGTTATTTCATTGCGACAAGCCCAGCCTAAAGCACTGCAGGTTTAGCCAGTGCAGCAGACAGCAGAGGATGCCCTCAACCTGGAGCCTGAGCTCCCGAATCTGGCAGGAAAAGCATGCCCTTCTTCCTAATGCCTGCTGCTCCTCCGGTCTCCTCCCAGCCAGGAAAAGGGACCGCGTTCCCCGACGGGAAGTAATTGCTTTGGAAAGCTCTCTGCACATCTGGGTCCAATCAGGCTGAACGAGCACCGCAGGCGCGGCACCGGCGGTAGCGCGGAGCCCGGGCGGGGCTGCGCTCCCGAGGGAGCCGGGCTCGCAGGGCTGGTGCGGGGCTGCTGGGCTCGCAGGGCTGGTGCCGGGCTCCGGGGCTCGCAGGGCTGGTGCCGGGCTCCTGGGCTCGCAGGGCTGGTGCCGGGCTCCGGGGCTCGCAGGGCTGGTGCCGAGCTCCTGGGCTCGCAGGGCTGGTGCTGGGCTCCTGGGCTCGCAGGGCTGGTGCTGGGCTCGCAGGGCTGGTGCTGTGCCACTGACAGCCTGCACGGCAAAACCACTGCGCTGGAGAAGGGAGCTCCGCACTACGGGGCTTGGAGAGCCAAACCACAAGGCTGGGATTTCAGTAGTTATAAGCCAGGAAAACAGTTTTTGGTTCTTTAGCGCTGCACGGGGCTTTGCCTGCTCTATAGGTGGAAGTGAGAGCTGCCTGCTGAGACTCCCTGTTCCTCCCTACAGTTGTTTTACAAACTACGTGGGAAAATGCACCAAAATTAAAGACTACTCCAGGTGTCCCTCAAAACTAATCTCAGGGGAACTGCTCGGTGAAGTTACAGGGAAGAACACAGAGAAAATAGAAATGGGACAGAAGAAAGAAGCCAGAGCAATTTCAGAGCAGTGTGATAGCTGAAGGAAATGCTTAGGGAAGTAGTCACTAAGAACAACAGGATAAACAGTTAAATAGAAGGGAGTAAAGCAGACTGGTTGTATTTCTAGCTAGGGATAGGCACCCACATTTATCTTGCACTAGGTGAGAGGAGCCCAGGTGCATTCCTCAAGGTTCACACAGCGCTGGGAAAATCTACAGTGATGGTATGTCTGGTTATTTCAGCTCCAGCAGCAGCAAGGAATAAAACTCTCAAATGTTTATAACTTTTCTTCTTTTTCTTTTCTATTTAATGTTTTGTGTGTATGTAAAAGCCATGTAAAACCTACTTAAATCCCACAATTTATGCAGAATTTCCTATGGAGTGTAAGTCCATACAAAAGGCACCTTCTGTCCACTTTAAGTAGCTTGCAAACCTTTGTCTTGAATTGTTCACAAAATTTGGGCAATGCCATATTTAGAGTTGTATGTGAAATCGTAATTGAACTTATAAATTTATTTTAGTTTTAAGGTCACACACTATTTTTCCAGGGTGTGCCTGCTTAAGCCCATGATAAGATGGTTTCGCTGGATGAGTAGCTGTTCATGATTTTTTTTTATCATCTTCATTTTTGTGAGACCTGGAGCATGCTTAATGCAAGTGGAGTCTGTGACCTTTTTTTTTTTTTTTCCCTTCCTTTCCTGGAGCTGAAAGGCCTCTACTTTACGTGTGCCCTTAGGAAATTCCAAAGATTTAATATTTATCCAATTTTTAATGAATTTCACAAGGAGGCAAAACCCAGCTGGCATACCAAATCCCCCAAATCCCTTGGTCAAATGGATGTTGGACTTTATTAATATCTGTAAAGGTTTTTTTCTGTTTTTTCTTTAAATGCTGGGATCACTCAGTGGCTGAAAATGTCTTATTATAACTGAAAGTGTTTGACTACTTTGACACCAGGCATTGTTTCTAATTCTACTATGATGAAAGAACATAATTAAGATTTTTTCCATTTAGGGTCCTAAGGGCACTTGGCCATTGTTGAAATGTGAACTTAAACCCATGGGATGCTTGCCCTGGTTGTCAAAAGTGTATTATGTTTGGGCAGTTTTGGGGGGACACAGACAGCAATGGGATTTGGCTTTCCTAGAGCGTTGGTTTGGATGATGGTGTGCACCCTCCTCAGGTTTGCTCTGTTAATGCCTTTTGTAGCACGAGCCAGCTGCCAAAGTTTCAATTTCAGGGTATGAAATTCAGCAGCTAAAGATATCCATGGGATTGTTCCATTAAAAACACTCTGTAAGGTGTTTATTGCCTTAGGTGTGTGAGGGTTCACAGGAGCTGAGCGCCTGTGAAATGCAGCAGGCATTGGCTGAGGCAGAATTCCAGTCTGTAATTACAGGGGTGCTCACTACTGGGCAGAGGAAGCTCTTGAGGGTTTTGCAGTGGATAATCAACATTTTCATCAGTGCCTTGAGAGCAGCTGTAAAGTCACTGCTAAGCTGCAAGCAACCCAAAACTGGTGTATATAATGAATTCCGGAGTGTGTCCTTTTTATGTAGTGTAGTGTCTGTTTCTTGTCGTGGAGATCTCAGGGAAGATGGCTCAATGCTTCAAGAAGGAGGTGTTCAGTCAGATTATCCTGCCCAAGAAGCTGGTCAGCAGATTAAAATTCCTTCCATCCTCCCTGTGCCTTGCTCTGAATTAACCCAAACAGAAGTGAAGCATTGAAATGCAATTGCTCCCTAAGTCCTGTGAACACAGAGCCTCTGGTTATTTTGGGGGCACTCTGTGCTATGCCTGGTGACCCCTGGAAAGGTGTCAATGATGGGAAGCAGTGATGCTGCTGCCACCTCTCCAAGAGAGACAGGTCCCCTACAATGTTATCCTACTGCCCTGCGGCAGTGAGCAGAGACAATGCTGCAGTAGTGCATTTTAATATTTTTTAAATAAAATAATAGAAATCTGCTATATTTTGTATATAATTATATTTGGTGGTTTATCTTTTTTGTTTTCGTTTTTGTTTCTGTTTTTGTTACCAGAGTGCCTCTGATGGCTTTTGGAAGTCAGTGGCAACCCGTGTCCCAAGGGAGCCTCATGAGATACGTATCCTGAATCCCTACTTCATCCAGGAGGCAGCTTTCAGCTTCATTGGACTGCCTTTCAACAACGGCCTGATGGGCAGAGGGGTAGGTATAAAGCAAAAGAAAACCTCAGAGAAGGGATGTGAGACCAAGCAGCAGAGGAGGCTTACACTACTCTTGTTTTTCCTTTGGGCCTCCACTGTTGGACGTTGAAAGGGAGGGACTTCAGCTCTGTTACAGTGACAACTCTCAGACTCCTCAGACTCCTTCAGAACCTTCCTGATCCAAGGATTTTGGGAGGGATCATCAACACTTTAGCAGTGCCTTGAAAGCCACTGTGAAGCTGCATCCCAGGCTAATAGTAGAAGAGGGCAAAGGTTTGCTTTATAAGGCCTTTGGTAAGAATTCTGGTCTTACCCCAACAAGTTTTATATGTAAAAGCTCACAAAAGAAAACTATGTAAACCACAGTTTTAGCTCATATTTATTAACAAAATTTCTTAATGTTCATTCCTGTATCTCTCACCCCCAGTGCAGCTTTTTGGAGTGTTAGTGTTGGAGTAGGTGGTGACTTGGGTTTTCTGGATTATCTCACATTGCAACACTGTCCTCAGAACCTATTTATATTTGCTCTACGTAATATATCAACCATTAGAGTAAGTATTACTTGGGTGGGTAAATTGCTCATGTACCCATGTGATATAGTTGTTGATAGAGGCCACACGTGACATTTTTGGGCACATTAACACAGCTGACAAACCCAGAGAAAAGCACTTTTGCTGGACAAGGTCTGCTTGGTCTGCCCCTGGCATTGTCCTTCCTTTGCTATCAGTGCAGGAGATTTGCTGTGTTGCTGCAGGGATCTGGACTAGACAGAATAGTGCCTCATTTTCCATGCTCTAATTATATCATTAAGACTTCTGGAATATTAGAGACTTTTGTTTTGTGCAAGTCAGATGGGTGGATGCCTCGAGATAAGACGTTTCCTTCTCGAAATGCGAAATGCAAGATGTGCAGACAGATTTGGCCACATGGAATGGGCCTTTTCAAAAATGCACTGCTGTGTACAGAAGCTGTCATGGGATTCTGGGAACTCTGGATTTTTCTTCTGTGCACTGAAAGTATCTTATTGCAAATATTCCGGTCAGCTAGGAATTAACTTACTTCACCTCTCTGCATTCTCCAGAACTTACCCTTAGAACAATGTGATCTTGATGTGTCTTCCAGAAAATCAGGAGTGCTACCCCAATAAAGGACAAAAATCATCATACTTTATTTTTCTCCAATTTGTTTTTATTTTTAAGCATGTTATTTTAATACACAAGTTATTACTTAAACTGAAAGGAGAAGAGAGAATCCGGAAATGAAAATGTTGTGAACTGAAGTTTATGAGGTTTTGATAGGTTGTTTAACACACATCAGATTGGGAAATGAAGGCATCTTAATTGAAACCTGATGTTTTACTTCATGAAAATCCATTTGAGCGTTTAAAAATAGTTTATGGTTCTTTAAGGCAAGCAGTGTTTGCCTGTGACCCCTAGTAGACTGTGTGAATTGTAGTTTATTCCTCCAGATGGGGCAACAGGAGCTCTGCAGGTGCCTTTGTGGGGCTGAGATGTCAGTCTAGCCTGGGAGGTCTGTGCAAGGACACTAATACAGGGATTCTGTCAGAGTTGAAAAACAGAGAGAGTGTTTCTGGCCTGTGGCTACAATTTTACTGCAAACTTCAGCTATGGACTGCTGTCATGGAAGATCAGGGGCTTCACACTTTAGTGAATTCTGCTGCACCACTGCAAAGTTTAGAGCTTTGTAAATGCAAAGGCTCCAACAGGAGCTATTGCTGTCAGGGTAAAGAGGGAAAAGTCTGAGTAAGGCCCTGGTGATAGAAATTTGCTACATTTTTTTGCTCAGATTTTAAATGGGAGGAGTGGAAATCAGAGCCTGTAGACCAAGAATCCAGCTCTTACTGAAGATTTGTGAGTGATCCATCCAGACAAGTGGGGCAGGAAGGATTGTTCCAAATCTGTGGGACCCAGCAGCTGCATGGCTGGTTGGGTTTGGGGTTGTGCTTTAGCGATGAGAGATAGCCTGGAAAAGTTTACTCAAGAGAGAGGCATATGAACATGGAAAAGGAAAATGCTGAGGACTAGTAAGCAAAAGCACAGCAAGCAGTGTATCCAGAGTTTCTCCTGGGAAGTGGGGCTGGAGGCAGACCCCGTGCTGTGTGTGCTGTGCTGTGTTGGGCAGGCTGCACACAGGAGGATCAGGGCTGGGGATGCCTTTGCAATCAAGGCCAACACAAAATCCTCATAAAGAGCCGTAATATTCCACTCTCCTTTGGTTCTGATGCCTAAATAAACTTCAGTGCTTCTCTTGCACACCACATATGGTAACAATGTGCTGCCAATTAACTTTGTAATTTGGGGGCTTTTTCAGCAAGGTTGAGCAGAGCTAGTAAAATAGTTTGGGGCTGATCTCAAAGCATTTTCCCCAGGATTCAATAAAGGGTGAATGTAGTAACATCCTCTGCTTTGATAATATAATTTGGGCCAGATGATCTTGGAGTATAGTAATGGGGTACAACTCAGATGTGCATTTTGATTGCACTCATGGCAGTGGTAGCCAAAAGTCTTAGCAAGGAGCAAAACTCACACCCACAATGAATAGTGACTTCTCTCTGGGACTGGTAAAGCTTTTTAGAAGTTTTCCTCAGTCCTACTGAAGTCTTAAGAGTGGGAGAGCTGTATGGGGACTTCTCTTTCTTGGGATAAGCTGACCATAAAGAACAAACTTTGGGCTCCTAGCAATGTCTGGGGGAAAATAATTGTTAATGCCTGAAGATGGTTTAGCATAATAGAAAGAAAAAAAAATACCAAGTAAAGATCCTCTCTCTGATTAAAGAATTCTGTTAAGGTGTGGGTGCAGGGTTGGCTTTCTCACTAGCCAAATGTGATTTTTGTTCAGGTAGAAGTTCTGTTTATTCAGGTCTTTGGGGCTTGAAACCAGACATCACTGGGATGGCAGCTGGTGGTTCAAGCTTGCAATATCACCCATTATACTGCAGGCAGTTTACTGGGGGGCAAGCACAAGCATCAGCCCAGAGGTGTCACTGCTGGGTGCACAGACACCCTTAGGGATGGTCACTGCTGTGGTGCCTTTGGCTGTGTAGTGAATTGCCCTGCCCAGTCAGTAGCCCTCAGAGCCCCTGGAGCAGTCTTTCTGGCTCCTCTGGGAGCCTGAGCCTGGGTGAGGCAGAATGGAGAACACTTCAGGTGACACAAATCATCAGAAGTCCGAGGACTCCAGTGCAGACTGCAATGTTTGTTCCTCTCTCTGTGCTGGCACTGTGCATCCATGGATCTGTTTATGATTTAACCCAACTCTGTAAGCCTTTTGTTGGTTCGTGTACTGGAAATGGCTGAATCTATAAACTAAAAGGATAAAGCATCCTTCTTTGGACTTCACCCAGCCTCAGCACTAACCTGGTGAAGGAGGAGCCATGTGCAGGAGGTGTTACCAGGCTGATTCAGGCACCCAGCCATGGATTAGCACCTCTGCATAGTGCTGACAGCTCACAGATTAACCTCTGATGCTGGAGTGTTAGCACGTCCTGGCCACGGCTTCTCCTAGCTCTTAGGTGGTTTTTCCTGTGGGCAGGCAGCCTTTCTGGAGGTGCCAGCAGGGATCCTTTGCTCCTTAGGCAGTTTTCAGCTCCCTTGTCTCATCATCATGACCTTTTCTCTCATGAGTTGCCCAGATATCTGCGAACTCCTGGGCTGTTCTTACTGGACTATGACTTTGTGAAGGCTGTGGCTTGGAACCTGTTGGGTCTTTGTGGAGCAGAAGAGAGGTGGGGATGGCAGGAGCAGAACAATCTTCCACTTAATGCTTTCCAGCTATCTGGTTCTCCCTTTTTTGCTCCCTGATGGCATCCCCTATGGCACGTAGAGGGACAGGTAAGGGGCCACTGCAGCTGCAGTCAGTTAAATGTGGAGACTTAGTGTTCCTGTAAAGCTTTGGGTTTGCAAGGCAGCACATCTACTTTGTGGGCTGGGCTGTTCCACCCATTGCCACTGCAGTGGGATCAGTCCATGAGCTGTGGGGAAGGAACACTCAGGCAAACTGGTGCTGGGGAGCAGGTAAATGCACACCAGCCTCTTCTTGGTACAAGCCCAGCCACCTGCTCCTGCACATGAGAGATGCCAAGGAACTGAAGGGAGTTTGCTTCTCAGTGAAGAGTAGACCATGAGCTCCCATTTAGCATGGGGCAAGCGTGTATGTGGTTATCACAGAGCAGGTAGAGTGTAGTAAAGTCATGTCTTTTCTTGCCTTCTGTTGTCCTTAGGTCCTTTAGAAATACTCCCCACACTGCACAGGAATCTGCTCTATGGCAAATGGTGAAACAGAGCTTGTGCATCAGGTCAGATGTGGTCAAAAATACTTGGACTGGGCTTAGGTGTTGGGGAGCTCAGCAGGGAAGTGGCAGAAGGGAGCCTGCTGGGCTGTCCTGTCTCCAGCCACCAGCTGCTGGCCCTTCCCTTTGCTCAGCTGCAGACAGCCAGTCCTGCAGGCTCTGTCCCACTCACAGCAGGGGATAACCAGGGAAGCTGAAGGAAGGGCACTAAGATACTCTGCTTTGTCTTTTGAAGCCCACTGCTGCAGCTGTTTCTGTCCTGGGTGGAGGTAGCTGTAGGAGCAGCAGTGTGTGTTGTAAGCTCCTGTGACAGGGACCACTCCACAGAATGCCAGGCACTTGCCTGCTCACAATGAATGATACTAAACTGCTTTCTGTGCCATATTTCCACACTTTCCAGCTAAAGAAAACAAAGGGTAGGTTTGGGTTTGCTCCAATGCAAACATAAAGAAACAAAAAGGAAGTATAGTGATTGTTGTGTATGTTGAGATGACTATTATAGTTTTGTTCTGGATTTGTTTTGTTTCGAAAACTGTTGCTATTAGGTGATCAGTTCTGTAACTGATAAAACTAAGGTAAGATTTTTTCCCAGGTAAGCAAATATTTCGATTTTTCCTCAAATTATTTAATATAGTAGTCAAACCAATTTGAATATCCAGGTGCATTATTGTTTGTAGGGAGTTTTTTCTTCAGTAACATTTGCCCTTTTATTGAAAAAGGTAACAGTTGGAACAGTCTGAACAATCCAATAAGTCTTATCCTGAACTAAGTAGAATCCCATAAATAACTGGAATTCATTTAACATATTGAGGGAGTCAAATATTTCTAAAAACAGATTTACAGCAGTCATTTCCTTCCAGTCCAGCAGGCAGTGACACAGGAATGACCCGGGCATGGAATGAAAAGCAGCAAGAGCTTTTCACATGCACCAAGCAAAGAGCAGTTCCAGCCCTGGTTCAGTCACCAGCACTGGATCTTCAGCACAAGCCCACGAGGTAATGGTCAGTCTCAACAGAGTCCAGAGGAGTTCCAGTGTTCATTTCTGCTGACTGACTTCTTTCCTTATGTGAGTAGAAGTCAGTAGACTCAGTAGAGTCTTTAAAGCCTCTTCAGGGGGCAGAACGGAAGATGAAACATCCATGTCTTGAGGTGAAGTCTTTTGTCTTCCTGCTTGCAGGAGAGAACAGTGTAGGAGCAGTTAGAACCTGACCTATGGCTGTACTGTTAAAGGCATTTCTGGTCCCCTGACCTGGTGGTGCAAACTGCCTGTGTTTGCACTGCCCAGAGCTTGCTGTGGTCCCTGACACAGCTCAAGACCAGAAATCTTTGCCTCTCTTGCCTTTACACTTTTCTCACCAAGATCCACCCTCCATGTGCTCACCTTACCCATGGAGGACAGGTAGCCCTGGAAAGAGCCGTGCTCCAGAGGCTCAGATAGGCTTTGCCCAGCACTGCTGTGGTGATGTTTCGCTCACCACTGCTGTGTTTCTGCTTCTGTTTGTCATGTGGCCTTTTAGTGTCATCCCTGGCTCATCTGCCAGTCTGCTGTGTTCTCTCAAATGGGAGCAAGCAAAGGGCTGATCTCTGGGGAGCATTATGTTAGATATTACATTTTCCATATGTTTGGTCTTAGACAAGCAGGCCAGGCTTGAAAATGGGGACTTTCAGTTCTGGACACATTATCCAGTGAGGTTGCCCTTGTCGTTGTTTACAGGTGCTGCAGAGGGGGTGCTAAGCCTGGTACCTCCATGGGCCCCAACCTGGACAGAAACCATTGACACACAGCTTGCAAGGCCCAGCTCAACGCTTGTGGCAGAGAATGGACAAGAGGAGAGGGCTGCCAGTGATTTCTGGGCTTTGCCATTCCCAGCTCACACTGCTTCCTGGGCTCCAGGTCAGATCAGAGACTCATCATGGCCACATCTGCAGCAGTGGTCATGCTGGACCATTCCAGGCAGCCCCATGGTCTGACCTGCTCTGGGCAGTCTCTGTGTGGCTGGGAGCCATCCCAAGAGGCTCCTGCCTCAGCACTGGCTGCTGTTGGGCTGCAGCTCTTTGACCATTTGGTTGAAAGCAGCACTGCTTGGTGATACAGGAACACCCAAGCACACAGAGGGCCATGAGCAGGAAGACAGGCTTTGAACTAGTCTAACACTAGATTATTATTATTATTATTCCTGAGGCAAGAGAGTGGAATTTTGGGGGTTTTGTCTTAGCAAAGGCCTTAAATAACAAGAGGCCTGCTCAGTTGTTTGAGAGTGTCTTATTTTCATAACATAGGAGGTGTGGTAGTTGCTTTGGTATGTCTTTGGGGCACAGCACAAGGGTGTGTGGGGTGAGATAGCACTGAGGCATTGTGCAGGGCACAACAAGCCAGGTTTGGCACAGCCATGTCCATGATGCCTAACTTCTTTTGGAGTGACTTGTTCCCCAGCTTGCCCCATAGGTTGTATATGGTCCATTAGGTCCAGATTAGAGGTTAGCAGCTTATGAATTTACATGTAAAATCAGGAGAGCTTAGAAGCTGGTAGATGCAGACAGGGATTATAGCCACTTCCTGTCTAATATGTGTCTTCTCTTATTTGCCACTTCTTTGCTAAGAGGAAAGGAGGGGAGAGCCCTTTCCCCTGGACCTGGAGAGTGCTGCTCTGTTGCATTCTCTGCAGCACAGCCTGGGAAATGTCCCTAGATCCTACAAGGTGTTGTCTTTCCCAAGCCGCAAGCTGGGCATAAGGCAGTGCTTCATTTTCAACAGGAGGAAGGAGTAGCAGAATCTCAGCAGGCTGCCACAGGAGAATAGGGCTCAGTTTCTGTAGCTTAAACCAAATTAAGATTAAAGTACTGTATTGACTTACTAATGACACTTAGTTAATCAACAATTGTGCTTTTTTATAGTTTTGTTCAAGGCAGCTCCATTTTCTCAAGACTGTTTAATTCCCCAGTTACTGTTCAATCCCTCTGATGGTTGCTTCTTTTTTAAAGAAGATAAGCACTTTGGAGCAAGTGCCCAGTTATGTGTATTTGATCTGGGCACGTGTGGGTGCACACAGTTTGTACCATGTTCTTCTCTTAGGCAGGTGCTGTTATCCACACCATTTACTGTGGGTGGGCTCTGCAAGCACCCCTGTGCTGCCCTGGTAGTTACTGCCCTCAGTGAATAGCAGGGTGATAATTTTGACAGTATTTCCAAGAAGCACCTCTCTATCCCCCAGGATTCTGACTGCAGCAGTGAGATGTGGGGCTGCATCTCAGCATTGAAGGCTGCAGAATTCTGTCTCCAAGGGGGACCCATATTAAGCTATAGCTACCGCAGTGCTGGAGGGTGCTAACATCAATAAGGCATAATTAGGAAACTATCATCAGATCATCAGTTTCCAGATGTGATTTTTAGGGTTATGGAAAACTATTTTGCTAAGGACACCCTGTGAATTTCTGATAGTTGTAGGGGCCGAATCAGATACAGCTACTACAGTTCAGGAGGTTAGGAAAGTAGGTAGTCTCTGGTATTTTAATCATTTTTGAGAGCAGAGCAGGTGGTACTAAGATAGTGGCATGTCAGGAGCTACTGAAGAACAGAAGCAGATGAGAAAATTACTTCCTATTTTTCCATAAATATCATTGGATGTATTATAGAAAGAATAAAGTCAGACAGATATTTGGCGACCAAACGAAAGTTCACTTTCAATTTCTGCCTACTGTTATTCTCCACACAGAGTATGCCTGAAAGAAAGTTTGGCAGTCCTCCCGTAAGGTTGGGTAGTGTGATTAATTCTCTGTGGTTTGCAAGGCTTACATTAGAAAGTAAGCTCTTAAATGTTAACTTGGCCAGTGAAATTCCCTCCAGGCAAAGATCCTGTGCGTCCCTTGAGCGGTACCGTGGGAATGGGCCCAGTGCAAGGGTGGGTGGTGTTAACACCATCGTGCTCCAGTGACGACACAGTCTCAAGGATGTGACCATTTACTCACTGTGTTTTGGACACTGTAACTACAGCTCTGCTGAGGGAAAGGGTTCTGTGGCACGTCCGCTTACCAGCTGATGCAATTCCAGCAACATACAAATGTCATCTTCTATGCAAAACACTAAGCTGAGAAATCAGAATTAAAATTGTCATGCCTGGAAAGACAGGATGTTCTCGGATATTTTGAAATTTGGGGCAATGTTCTTATCCTTGCCTAATAAACGTTTTCCATTTTTTTGAAACTCCTACTTGATATTTTTTGGCTACCAGTGAAGCAACAGTTAACTAAAGTAACTAGAATAAAATCAGTATTGTTTTTGTGAGTATCAACTGAAATTAAGAAGTGGGAACAAAATTACTTTGCTGCTTTTCCCAACATCTAGAGCTGGAACAGGAGGATGTAGGAAGATCTTGTAATTTCAGATGTGCTCTGTTGATGCTGTGCTGCAAATGTTTGAACTTAATGTCTCATTGATTTAGCCATAAGCAGTTTTTGCCTGTTTGTTTTCAGACTGGAGTAATTCCGGTGCACTGTAGTGGAGTTCTACATAGCACACGAGTTGTGCTCCCAGCTCTGCACATCTCAGCTGGGATATGGGTGGCATTCTTTGCTTGGAAAACATTGTTCTTCAGGCTGGTCAGGCAATCAGAAAGTGAGCAAGGTCATGTGCCAACAAAAACCAGTTCCTTTGAATGAGAAGCAGAAACTCAAAACATTGTTCCCAACCTTTTTGAATATGCAATAGCATTGCTCACCAGTTCAGGGTAAACCATTGTAAATGAAAAATATAAGAGTGAAGTTGGTTTCTACATCTCAGCTAAGAGCTGTCACTCTTGGTGACTGTTTGAGCATGTCCTCTGAATTTGTGATATTTCCAATCTGGCCAGTGTTGGATACTCTACAAATGAAGATGTGGGTGGATTTCTCAGCCTCTCCCTAGACCCTGGGGCAAAGATGCCTCTGGATTTTCTGGCTAAAGGGGAGCTAGAAAAGTCAGTGAGCTAGGATTTTACACTGGAAACACTTTGCTGTCCCAGCAGAACACACAGCAGGAGTTACAGCTGTACAGCACTGCTGTCACAGTGCCAGAGCCCAGTGAAATGGGAAGGGCTGAGGCTGGACTTCAGTGCAAATTGCAGGTCAGCAGATGGGAAAGGACAGTTGCAGTGTCCCCTGGACGCTACCACCCATCTCTGACTGGCTTCCCACTGCTCCTTGTTTTCCCAGTGTGTGGTCCAGAGGGAATGGCACAGGCCAGAGTGCCCCTTCACTGTCAAGGTGCCCCTGAGAAAAGGAAGGGATCCTGGAACACACTGCCTGATCTCCTTTCCATCTCCCAGAGCTGTTTAACAACCTGAAGCTGCTTTTGCCATGAGTAAAATAGGGAGTTTGTGCTGTTCCTCACTTTTGCTCCTCTATGGTGACCTGTTTGGGATAAGTATTCTTCCTTAGCCTAGCTGGAAGCCAGTAATGTGCATTAACATTGTAGTCCAGTGTCTAGGTCTGTTTTAATTTCAGAAAGCTAATGTATCCACTATGATTCATCCTCCAGCTCATCTGCTGCCCTGTTCTCAGGACAGCAAAGCTGTGGAAGAGGAGTCTGACCGTTTGCATTAATTTCTCTACAAGTTGGGAGGCTATCAACCCTGCAAGCTGGCAGGTTGAATATAGCCAAATACCACGTTCCTGATTTTCTGCTTAGTAGCAGCAGTGCCCCCGTGAGCAGAGACAACAAGAGGAAATGTTTGATTATAAAAATGGCAACTTGCTAATGACTTGCATTCCTGCTTTCTCTCCTCTCAGAACATCCCCACCTTGGGAAGCGTAGCAATAACCATGGCGCTGCACAACTGTGACGAGGTGGCGGTGGCTGGGTTTGGCTATGACATGAGTTCACCCAATGCACCGCTGCACTACTATGAGAACATCAAGATGTCTGCCATCAAAGAGGTAGGGAGCTCCTGCCAAGCACATCCTCCTCCCCAGCCCGCTGGCCACCTCAACTCCAGAGCCTGACTGGGATCGTGATGTCAACTTACAGCTTTCCTGTGTGGATCCAAACACAGCTCCACTCATGCATTTGCTTGTAAAATTCTAGGCATTCTCCCAAGCTCAGTGTATGTTAAAAATGGTTATTACTGCTGGGAAAGGTTCTCTGGAATGTGTATATAATGTAATTTCTTCTTTGAGTGGCAGGGAAAGGATTCACATAAATGTTAACTCAAGAAGTGTGAAAGGAAGCAATTCTGCTCTGGGGTTGAAAAGATGCGCCCTCTCCTGCTTTTGGATCCATTGTATTGCTCTCTAATCCATAGGCTTCTTTTGCAAGATGATCCCCTCCTCAGGCCCTGGGAGCATGGGGGAGGTGAGAGCAGCCTGTGTACCTGAGCTCTCAGCTGACTGTTCAGCAGCACCTCTCTGGTGTAACCACCACCAGGCTCTGTGGAGGCTGCTCTGTAAAGACAAGTCCACATTAAACACATTTTCTGCTACCATCACAGTGAGACAAACACAATTTTTGGAGGAACAAAAGCTCATATTGGTATAATGCAGTATAGATACCTTCAGGTCTGTCCATTTTGTACCAAACTAGAGCAAGCTTGGACACTGGTCAAAGCTTCTATAGTGGGAAGGTTTGCTGCTTTTATGGGAGGGCTCCTTCTTTCCCAGCACAGATGTGGCCCAGGTCTTCCTAAGATTGCTTATCCCTCTTCACTGAGTAGGGAAAGTTGCTCTATCCTACTCCACATTGTGAAAAGTTGTATTGTTCATGGACAGTAGCTCTCTCTTGGCCCCTGGCAGGTGACACCTAGCATTTGTTCACCTTACCACTGATTCAGACCAGGAGGGAAGCTGGGAAGTTGTGTTTTTCCAAATCACAAGACTGTACATGTCTTAGTACTCTCACAGGCTGCAGGCTGCATGACCCTAGGCAGACTGAGAGGAATTATAAATCAGTGATTAGTTAGCTTGAGAAATGAGAAGAGTATGTCTAATTATCAGAGTAATGAGACTCTGAAACAAGCTCTCAGCAGAGGCTGAGAACTAGCAGAGTTCTCAGAGAACTAGCAGAGTTTAGGAAAAGGCTATGAGGAGGTCCTCAATACACCAAGGGAGTTGACATTGTGGTCCTGAGGTACCTTCTGGGCCTGTGGAGCTGGCAAGAGAGTCTGCTTAGCTGAATGGAGTCACCATGGATTTAATCAGTCCTTGCTGGGGAAATTAGTGCCTATTTGAGAATTTAAGGGGTATGTCCAGAGAAGTAAATTGAATTGAGGTGATGTCTGGCTTATGAAATCCCTGAAGGGAAAATAGCTAAGGAATATAACTTTTGCAGTAGTAGAGGAGGCATCACCATCAGCTTTCCCAGTTCTGGGCATCTGCTTATAACCATTGCCAGAGACTGGACCCTGGGCTCCCCAGGCCCAGGTCTGAGGCAGTACAGCTGGTCCCTTAGTCTTCCAGCAAAGAGATGGCTATGCCAGAGTAAAAATGGCTACAGATGCCTGAATCCATCAGTGAATACAGAGACTCTTCAAGAAAGTTTCAGGGAAAGCTTTTGGTGCCACTGTTTTTAGTCTGGTGAATCAGCTGCCTTTGATGGAGAATCTCTCTCGCCCAGTTGTTCCTCCTGTCTCATAAGGATGTCAGTCCCATGGTCAGCTTTTAGACATGGGGACACCCAAAGCAGGTGTCCTTGCCAAGCTTGTTTTACAGCCTGGAATGTGTCTCTGTCCTCAAGGACACACTGGAGCTGACAAGAATGAAGTCATCTTGCTCTTCATCCTTACACAAATCAATGGGAAAATTTGGCAAAAAGAGTTGGATAATGGAGTGTCTGGTTGAAGTTGCAGGTCCACATCACTTGGATCTCTGATTTTGGAGGCCAGCACCCCAAATGGGATCCAAGGCCTTTGGAAGGCTGTAGGAGGTCACTCTTGGACATTGTATGTGGTCTCAGGAATAGACATTGCGTGGCACAGGACAGATGAGGATCAACACATGAAATGCAACCAGTAAAGTCTCTTAGGGAGAGCAGTTGGTGCCTGATTTGCCAGGCCTCTGCTGTCTGGAAGCCATCAGTCATCGTGTCCAGGATGTTCTGTGCAGAGGTGAGGGAGCGTTGAAAGGTTCTGGTGAAGCCTCAGTAATTCAGATGTCAGTGGATTTGTTTCTGCAGCCGGGGCTGTTGTTGAGAGCTCTGCAGCACAGCAGGGCTGGTTCTAGGAGGAAGGTTCCTGTTCACTTGAAGGCTGGTTACCTGATATGTGTCTGCCCATCTAATCCTCACATCCTCACCCACGGGCTCATCTTACATTTCACTGCCCTGGTACAAGAAAAGCCATCTGTTCCCAAGTATCAATAATTAATGCTCCTCCTGCCTCTGCCCCTCCCAATATGACAAATTGTTTGTGATATTGTGGAATGTGAAGAGCAAAGAGAGGATCACATTTCTTTCTTTTCTGTTTAATATTAATGGTAGCTGGTAATTGTTAGTCATCTGAGGGTGAAGTTGAAAGGTGAAGGGCATAATAGCTGGGTTGTGTCTCCTGCAGTTTCCTTCAAAGAATGCAGAAATAGAGATTTGCCCCACTCCAGACTGGAAGCACCTGCTTGGTGGAAGACCTGCATGCAGCTTGCAAGCTGGGAGGCTGGCCTTGTCTCAAACCTTGCCCTGGTAGTAATGAAAGAAGACTGACCCAGAACCAAACTCCACCAAGGATTTGTCTGTTCCATGTGCTCTGACACCCAAAGGTCCAAGATCATCCACAGGATTTTTGTCAGTGTTACTTTGGAGCCCCAGGACGCCTCTGGGATTGTGTACAGGCCTAGTTCGTCCTCGTCCTCCTCTCCATTCCAGCCTCTAAAGGAGCCACTAAAGCATGCTTTACCTTGAAATTATGCAAGTATCATCTTTGTCCTCTGGCCTGCAGACCCAAGGGGTCTGGAGTGTTCATTCCTGGGCAGGGGAATGGAACAGGTTTGCTTAACTGAAACAACTGCAATGGGATGCAGCTGTTCCACCACAATAAACATCCCAGGTAGTAACCCCTGCAGTTTGACCAGGCTTTGGTGGGGCAGAACCTCTATTTCTGATTATTTAAAATCTCGTCAATGACTGCCAAGCTCCTCCAGCCTGAATGTCTGAAAATCTTCAGTGTTTAAGCCTAGAGAGCAGCTGCAGGGAAGCACTCCAGCTCCACCCTGAAAACATCACTGTCTTTACTGAGGAAATGTAAACACCAGCAGTGTCCTGGGCTTGGAGATGCCACATGTGTGTGTGGATTGTGGGAGTCTGTCAGGTAATATCCCTCAAGCCCCTTCCCTTGCCTGGTACCTGCAGGGAAAAGGAGCCTGCTGGTGAGCAGGAGTCCTCTCAGCAAGGTGTGTCACTGATTTACACTTGAGGCTGCTTGACATCTCTCTGGACACCCTTGAAACCCTGTGAGTCATCTCCAAGGAATTTGTTCTGATTATATAAAAAAAGCCAGCAAAATGCACTCACTTGCTCACAGCTGGGTGGAGATGCCTCTCCCATGCCAAGACTGAGGTGATAAAATCTCTGTGGAAATGAATCTGATTTTTCCTGTTGCTCTGTGGCACTGGCAGCTGAATTTCCAAAAGGAGAAACAGGCATACCCAGTCCATGGTTTAGCTCAGCCCGTGCTTTCCCCACAGGAGTAGAAGCTCTCAAGGTCCAAGATTGTGCTGCTATTGCTACCACAGCAGCCAGCTGCCTACACTGAGTCTTCTAGGATCTCCAGCTCCTGAGGGCTGGGCAGGCATTTCCTGCCCCAGAAGAAAAGGCTCTGCAAGGAGGCAGATGCACTGGAGCTTGATCACTGTTAATAGTCAAGGAGAAGTGTATGGTCTTTGGGACTCTGTTCAGTAGTATGGCTGCAAACATGTATGGATTCTCCTGTGCTTGGGAATGCTTGCCAGAGTTAACTTCTGCAGTTGAGGACTGGATAGCTTCTTTACCCTCTCTCCTGGGTAGCTCAGTGTACTCTGGCCAGGGTATGTGCAGGCAGAGCTGGTGAAGGAGACCCTTTTCTGTTCCTCAGTGTGCTCTGGAAAGCTGGAAGCACACTGGGGTGGTGCTTTCAGTCCCAGGTGTGAGCTGGATGATCAATGCAATTGAAACTGTCCCTCAAGGCCAGTTCTGTCCAGCACCTTCTCCCCTGGTCTCTCAACTGCTCCCTGTCATGTGCAGACTCCTTGCCTGCACTTCAGCAGGGGATTTCTGGGTGGTGTCAAGACAAACTTTGACCTGTTACTGCGACTCCACTGCCAACAGACCCAGCGCTGTTCTATAAATTCTCACAGGTGATTTTTCACCTCTTATCCCATCTCTTTTTTTTAGCTTACAAAATGCAGAATGTCCAACTGTCTCATCTCTGTTCAGTTACTATTTTCCCTATTCCAAATAACTTTGTGCAACAGCTTTTGTCCCTTGCCTGCTTCCATGAATTCTGTACAAAAAATTGAGTCTTTGCCAAGATGTCTCGCTTGTTTCTGTTTTCATGGCAGTGAATCTATTGGAGCTGGATTTTCATATACTTTATTGTATTTTTATGTCTTGCTCAGGTCCTGTAACGCTTCCTGTCCAAGCACTCCATAAAAATGTATTTTTATCACAGGTCACTGTCTTCTATTAATGTGGAAGTGTCAGACCCACTGGGAACATAGCGAAGGAAACGTGGAAATGGTGGTGAGGAAAAGAAATAATTTTAAAATAGAGTGAAATAGAAATTATTTAAGGATGGGAAAGTGACTGTTTAGAATAGTAAAAACAGATCCATAAAGAGCTTATGAAACTGAGAGAGCAGGGGGCTGTGCTAAATCATGGGAACGAAGCACAAGACAGGCTCCCAGCATCCCTCCTCCATGTGCTCTGCCCCAGCACACAGTCTTCCCAAGCCTCATGATCCAGAGGTGAGCTTCTATCCCCCAGTCCTTTCTTGCAGGAGCAAGAACGTGAGCAAGGAGTTACCTCAGATGCCACACAGGGAGCATTCTGGGCTTCCTTCTCAGCAGCTGGCTGCAGACTGCCTCACACACTTATGAGCAGTAGAAAGGGCAATTTGTGGTTAAAGCCACCCTTGCTCATCCAGAGCCTGTCTGCAGTGTTTGTACCCCACAGCTGAGCTGCTGGCGGGTCTCCTTTCTACTGGAGAGGCAGGTCAAGCACCAGCACTGCTGTTGGAGGTGTCAGCTCCTTTGATACAGCTGTGCCCAGCACCTCGTGACTCATTGCCTGACCTGAGGGGGAGGTGGCATGGCAGCCTCTGATGGCTTCTTTCTGATCACTGCCCCCTTCCCCAGCAGGTCTTTGTGGGATGCTGAGGACACCATCTTGTAACACTTCTCATTCAGCCTGTGCAAGGGCTGTCACAAGGGCCAGGGGAGGTGGTCTGCAGCATGCAGTGACACACAGCTTTGTCTCTGTCTCTCCCCGACAGCAGCTACCTCTCAGAATAATCCGCAAACATCGAGTTTGAGTCTTGAGCCATAAAGGCACAAACAATAGTGCTTTATCATCATCTGGGCTCTCTCTGTGAAGCCGCCTTTTGCATTTTAAATCAACACAAGTTGCTTGGGAGGGGGTGGTAGGGCTGCTTCAGGCTTCCAAGTACCTTAAAGTTTGTGGTAGCCAACAAGAAGAACAAAACTCCTTTGAAAGCCAGGCAGATGTCTGGCGTGGTGATTTATAGACTGAAAACATGGCTATTGGAGCCTGGCTGATGAATTGTGATTGAAGTACAAGGAGTGGTGCAGACTGAAATGGAGGTCAGCTTTTGAGGGGGAGGTTAGGGGCTGGGGCAGGGGCACCTCTGAAAGGGCAGTGCTTTTTCTTGGGGCCGGCAGTGATGACTGATGAAGTTTATACATTTTTGTCTTTGTTTAAAAGCCACCTGTTTGACAGCATTGGGGCTGAGCAAAGGCCTCACATGCTGTTCCTGTGCATAAGGACTGTGTGTCTATATAACACAATCTAGAAAAGATTGTTGGACCAGCAGCCCTGACCAGAGCACAGGTATTGCCTTCTGTTCAGAAGGACACAAGTACGGTGACACTCGGGATATCACTGAGGACAGCCAGGAAGGGACGGCTGTAGAGTGGAAAAAAAAACAGAATTGGGGTTTGGACAAGATCTCTGTAGGAGAAGGCAGTAAAAGATCTACAGAGGTGTGTTAGAGCCCAGCTGCTGACCCCAGCATTGAACACAGATGTCTGTGGGGTGCTGGGTGCCCCCAGAAATGGCACTGTCAGTAGGACTGTCAAAAGGAGAGCCCAGGTATTCCCAGACAGTGCCAACAGTGATTGGCACAGCTCTTCTCACCAGCTGGGAGGGCACAAGAAGAGCTCAGGGCCTTTCACAGCTGCTTTTAGCATGTATGAAGACTTTGTAGAGGGACATTTTAGGAAATAGCCTTTGATCAAGTGCTTCATGGTTAAATTAAATGGAAAGTCAACAGAAGGGATGATATAACTCAGATTTTGCTCCCAAAAGGAAGGAGCTTGTTAAGCAGGGCTGTATATAGACCCAGCAGTGGTGGCAGGGTGCTCAGTGGAATTGGGATGTGTGTGCAGACTCTGACCTCTCTGAATTTAGGCCTAGTCTTGGAGAATGGGCTACTGAAAGCACATTCAGTGAAGAGTTCATGGACTCATTGTAGACTTGAAGTCTTGTTTGTGAAAGTACAATAGTTATCTGCGATTCATATTTGCAGCAAGGGGAAAACTGGCAGAAAAAGGCTGTAATGATAACTTCATAAAGAACTGCTTCAAAGTGGTGTTAGAAGTAACAGAGGAGTGAGGAAGAGCATCAGAAGACTTCACTCCTGATGGCTTGAAGGGACAGAGATAAAGTAGAAAGTGGCAAAAGCCAAGTTCAATTAGATGTTGCAAAGGAAAATTAGCAAATACTGAAAAGTGTCACTGACAAACAATTAATAAGGAAGCATGGAAAGAATTAGCAGGACTGACATCCAGGGAGGTGAAGGAAGCAGAAGGATTAAAGTAGGAACCACATTAATATATATATATATATTATCTCCATCAGGATGATATGATGAATGTGAAGGAAAGGGTTGCTTATGGTGAGAAGTTCACAGAAAACGAAAATTACTGGGTCAGCACTGAAAGGCAAAAGCTGTTGAAGCTAATGCAGTAGGTGTGAGAGCCCAAGAGATCTCTGTTCCACTTTGAGCCAATTAAGCTGCAAGTCCAGAGGGAAAGGTCCACAATAAATCTATCAGGTTCCACAGGATTAGCTTGTAGTGGACATAATACCTCTTTTTTCCTCTTTTTTTTTTTTTCTTTTGGTCAGGGGGGTGGTGGTATG
The DNA here is from genome assembly GCA_013396995.1 of Dicaeum eximium. NCBI lineage: Eukaryota > Metazoa > Chordata > Aves > Passeriformes > Dicaeidae > Dicaeum > Dicaeum eximium. The sequence continues at coordinate 876,099 of VWZP01010941.1, read as the reverse complement.
GGAGCAAGTCAAAGAAAATAATCCTGTCAAATTCAGAACTCTTAAACTAACCTCAGAGGTACTATTCAGAACTTCAGAGCAGAGTTTAAATGAAAGAATAATTAAATCCTGAAAGCAAACACAACATGGATTTACCAAAGGCAGGTTACAAAAGCTAATTTAATATCTTTATTTGGTTAAAAAGAAAATCATTCTCGTGACAGGGGAAGTGTAGCGGTCCCGCGTGTCAGAAGTTCAGTTAAGCGTGCAATCCTGTGCCGTGTGAGATATTATTAGTTAAGCTTCAGGAGTCATGGTTTGGTGCAACACCTGTACATGAATAGTCTCTCTAAGAGAGAGAAAAAAAAGAGCACAAAAAGCAACACTGAATGGACAGCTGGGAGTTCCTCTGCAGGAGGTCATGTTCAGTGTTTGCTTTAATGATTTTTGGCACAGAAGGCAATGGTGTGCAAGTGGAATTTGTGATGAGACAAAACCAGGTGTGGTCAATACAAGAGAGGATCAAAATACCATCCAGGAAGGCCATGAGCACCTTGAGAACAGGAGTGAATTGGGTGGCATGAAACCTAAGAGTATGAATGGAAGGTCATGCTATTTGGGGCAATAACAGACATTTTTACTCTCATCTGGGATAACATTATTTGGCAATGGCAGAGGAGGAAAGTGCTTAGATAGGTACAAATAAATCACAGAATAATTCAGACTGCCAGGCTGTTACTGGGGAAAAAAAAAAAAGACAAATACAGCTCTAGAAAGACTAGAGGAAAGGACTTCTTGTCAAGTGAGGGAATTGCCTCTGGATGAGGCACTCATGAGCCTTTTTTCCTTGCTCATGAGAAGTAAATCTGGAGTAAATAGATACAGAGTGATAATAAGAGATAGTAACAGAGATATAATTCTGTGAGATTTCCCAGTTTTCATTGTGTGAATGAACAGCTTGTTTTGGTAGAAGAAAGACATTGCTTGTTTAACTTGTAAAATGATGACTGAAAAGAGACACAGTTTCTCTATGTGTTCAATATGTGTGTATTAAGAGTAAGCAGGAGTGAAAACAGCTGTTTGAAATTTAAAGTTGATGTAAGAATGACTGGGCATAAAGGAGCTGTGAGTAAATCCCCTAAAGAGAAGATGATGAGGGTGCTCAGCCATCCCTTTTGTTTCAGTACGTGTGAATCCCAAGGGGTTTCAAGCAGAGTGGGGCAGTCTGATGATGAAAATTAAGCAGCTCTAGAGACAAGGCAGTGAAGGTTAAAGACAAAGATAAATTAGCACTGGTGGGGACTGGAAACAGCCTGGTGCCAGTGAAGTAGCGCTTCTTGCTCTGCTCTGGTTGCTGTGCAGGCTTTCGTGGAGAAGTGCTGCTGACGTGCAGAAATACAGGGGATGTAACAGAACTGAGAAAACTCCTTCTCTACAACTTCTTGTTTTTCTTGAATGCATTCCTCATTGACTTCACTCTCTCTAATTTAGCGTTCCTGTATTTTAATTGCAGCATGCTTGATAAGGCTAATGCGGTCTGAAGCTGAGGCATTCCCCGACTGTAATTGATTACAGACGGGGAGCTTACCTTCCTCCTGGGTTGGTCTCTGAAACATTTGCTGAGGCTTAAAATATTCTACTTGGCTTTTCTTGAAGCGACAGATGATGTTTTGTGCTTCTTTGTGGAATTGTCAAGATAAAAAGGATAGGTGGTTTGGGGCTGCTGCATTTGCATAACCCTGATGGTGGCTTTAGCTGATGATAAATTTTCATCTAATAACTGTGACCAAGCACTCAGAGCCCCTGCCACCTCCCTGGGATCAACAGGGCTGGCAGAGTAACTCTGCTCCCTCTGCTTTGCTCTCCACTGGAAGAAGCAAATGTCCACTACCCAGAGAGAGACCCAAAGCACAGGAAATCCTAGCCTGATCTCCAGAGAAAAAGAAGGGGTCTGGAGCCTCCTGGGATGTTCCTGTTGGAACTCTCGAAGTTCATTACTCTAACCATGGGCTCAGACAAGCAGCCTGTTTGATTCCACAAGTGGAAGCTGCATTGGATGTGAGCAGCAGAGGAGAGAGAGCAGAGCCAGTCTGCCAGGTTGCAGCAGTGGTGATGTGCAGGGACAGGAAGGTGGAGGTGACAGTGAATGCTCCAAACTGCTCCATCACTGTCTTTAGGTGCAGATTGACAAGAAAAGAGCTAGACTTTTCTGTTGCCACTGTGTGCTGTTTAAGGTGTATACCCAGGGTGCTATTTGAGGCGTATACACCCTGAAACCTTCTGGGATTTAGGGTGTATTTTGTTGCCTTTTTCTGAGCAATGGGACTGGGATGCCTGCTTTCCTGTCAGGTTTGAAAAAACTGCTCTGGCCCTTGTCCCCACTGACTCTGCAAGTGCTGGAATGCAGCTTCCTTCATCTGATCAGCTCTGTCTGTCAGTGGGGTGAGTGAGTCCCTCTCCTGTAATCAGTAACCGGAGCTGGTGTTGAAGACATGCCTCATCCCTCCTGCCCGTGCTGCTGTTGGGCGATGGGGGAGCAGCACTGCACTGAGTGCCCTGCTAGTGCTCTTTGGGAGGGATGGAAGCATGTTCTCAGGAGGAAACCCCTTCCTCTGTGGGCTTACATTAACCACAAAACATTAGAGAGTACTGATGTGGACATCAGTAAGATCCATGGATCAGGTGGGAGGCTGAATTGCCTTTCGTGTGACTGTCTGCTTGTCAAGAGGAGTTAGTGGCAGTGCCTGGGGTGTTAAGCAGCCTAAATGCTGAACAGCCACAGGTTGGTAGGTCTTGCCAGCAGCTTTGCAGTGAGTGCTGGAGCCAGACCTAGCTGTAATGTGAGAGACTGCAATTGTATCACCCGAAGTTTTGTTATCTACCTCCTGAACTTAAATTCCTGCTCCACTTGTACTTTTCACAAAGCAGATTTCCTCCTGCCATCAGATAAGGCCCTTGCACATGGCCTGAAGTGGGGTTTTAGGTGGTTTGAGTTTGCCTACAAGTGGCTGCCTCCCCAGCTCTTCTGTACAAAAAACACAAACACAAACGGCTGTCCTGGCCGAAACCAGTTGGCTTCTCATACTGTGTGATGAGGCTGAAAGGCCAGGAGGAGGGCTCAGATTGTGCTGGGAGGTTTTGGGCTCTTGCTGCTCCAGGCAGGTTTCAGCAACAAGCCCAGCAAGATGCAGGTGGTTGTGCTGAGGCTTGGTGTCCCAGCGTGGCCTCTGTGCCAGTCCTGCCTGTGGGCAGGAGCTCAGCCACACTCAGCTCCTCTGCCAGGGCTGAGCCTTCCTAGCAAGGGGCTGTGTTGGCAGAAGTGACACTGCTGCATGGCAGGGGCCAAGCCCAGGGCCCCCAGCTGACATGCCACATGTGGAACTGTTTTCCAGCACATTGGGGGATCCTGGCTCTGGCTCCAACGCACGCTCAGCCCTCCTCTCCCAGCTCTCTCTGTGCTGCCATCATTCCCACTCTTTCTTTCTGGAACTGATGCTGTTTTCCTTTTACAAGCCTTTGTAATCCCTATTCCCAGTGCCACTTTTCAGTTTCTGCTTTTACATTAGCTGAAGCCAAGCACTGAGTTGTTTCAGAGCAGCATCCTTTCAGTTTAGAGATAGGGCCTTCTGCATTTCCAGAGTCCCAAAGAGCACCAAAGAACACAGTTCCCCATGTGTGGTCCTGTACCCAGTAGTGGTATAGCCTTTCCAGCGTTCAGGTAACAGTGTCACTGGAAGCAGAGAAAGTCAGAGACTTCTTTTGAACACATGTTACAAGGCAACATCTGCCTGAAGTTTCTTTAGCACCTTTAAATGTTGTCATTCCTGTGCACTGAGGGGATGGCAGTGGCTTGTAAACGTGCAGTAGCAGCAAGAAAGATATTTCCAAAATGTGCTGGAAATCTAGAGAGGGACATTCAGTGCCTTGAACCTCTTGTCAGCCCAGGGTGTGCACATCATGCCTGGGGCTGTCAGTGCCACACAGCAGTCATGGCTGAGAGCTGCTTGTCCCAGACAGGACAGGATGACAGGACAGCCACATGCACATTGTGCATGAGGTACACAACCAGTGCCTTGCAGGCAGGTCCCCACGGCTTGGCAGTGGGTAAACTGGATTTCGATACCTAAACAGAGTGCCCTCAGTGGGCTCATGGGGCTGATGCTTTGTTGGTCTGAGGCCATTTCAGGGAGGCTCCTGTAGAGTGATTTTGTCATGGTCCAGGTTGCATTTGCATGGTCCAGGAGCTCAGATTACCTGCTGACCAGAGCACTGTACTGAAATCATGCACTGTGATTCTTGTCCTGTTGGGGGATTTTGGGGAAAGTTGCTCTTCCCTGTTCTGCCTTAGGCTCCATGGTGTGGCAAACCACTTCCTGCTTTCATTAAGTGCTTCAACAGTCCCAGCACAGGCGAGTGATGGCAGATGCTGTGATGCCAGCTCAAGCCTGCTGCAAGGAACACATCTGGGTGGGCTGACACCAGCTATAGCAATCACTGCTCTCAAGTGCCTGCTGGGAGATGTGGCTGTTTCACCCTTCACATTGTATTAGTGTAACCTTTAGCATGTGATTCCCTCTTGATAGAGCTAGCAGAAGCAAGAGCCAGCTTTAATGGGGATGGTCTTGGTGTGTTTCAGCTGCATGCACCCCCATGCACTGCCATGGCCTGGCAGGGTGCTGTGTGTGGTGGGTACATGTCCTGCCACTGTGTCCTCTGCCAGCTCTGCTCCCTGGCATGGACCATCACCAGTGCTGTGCTGTTGGGCTCCTGTGTGCAGTAGCTTGGGAGGGCACATCTGCCCAAGAGATCTGGATTGTCCAGATCTCACCATGCCAAAAAACTTCCCCCAGCCCATGGGGAAACTTTCTACCTCAGGTACACGGGTCTGACCCTGCTGACTCTGTCAGCTTCACATAAAAGAAGGTCCTTGGTGTGCAAGGGCTCTTCTGATCTCCAGCAGGATCTGTGTCCTTGACAGTCTCCCATGCATGAGGGACAGGAGCATGCTTGACCAGGGTAGTTGCTGACCTCCTGTCTCTCATTTTCTTCCAGTCCTGGACGCACAACATCCAGCGGGAGAAGGAATTTCTGAGGAAGCTGGTGAAAGCCCGAGTCATCACTGACCTAACCAGTGGGATTTGAGTGGCTGCAGCCACTGCGTCCGAGGGAGGAGATGAAGACACGCTGCAGCTCTGGGAGCAGGCACTGGCAGCCCCCTGCAAGAACCCCACCTCACTGAAGACACACAGAGATGCCCAAGTGCTCTGGGAAGACTCTCTTGCATTGCCAGTCTGCAGGAGGGTTACATCTCCCACCTCCAGGCCTCGAGCTGGCAGGAGGTGGGCAAGGGGCTGAGCGGACAGTTCTTGAACTCTGCATCGCAGACAGATCTTCTGCATCCTGAATTAGCAAAGACTCAGGAGAGAGAAGAAAGGTTTGTGAATAAAATTATTAGTGCCAAATGGGAGGTGATGCTGCCCCAAGGCAGCGAAGCCTGAATGTACAAAGTATTATTTTTTAAAAGACTCTGCTGGAACCATACTAGAAATACCAAGGTACAAGGCAAAGTCTGCTTGCGCACAGCCCTGCAAAAAACCTGGCCTCTTCGTGCTCCATCTGCATCTCAGACCTTTCCCCAGGAAAACAAATCCATCCAAAACTTCGGTGTCATTGGTGCTGCTACAATTCAAAGGGAGAATAATGGCTTCCTCTCATTCTCCACTTGGAGCTTCTGGATGGAGATGAGCATGGGTTTGTTTTTCTGCGTTTTTCCTTGCTTCCTTCTCAGAGGCAGCAACAGCAGCCACTGACTTGGCTGTGTTTTTCATAGCCATTTGCTCTGCCTCTGCCCTGACCCCGAGGTGGAGCAGGGAGCTGGTGGCTTTCTCTGCCTACAGCAGACCCTCCCCACCTTCCTGCCTATCACGATGCAGAGGAGCCTGCCCCGTTGTGCTCAAGGCTTTCAGGCCTCTTGGTTTGTGCCTGCTGTGCAGGGCCCCCATGGAGTCCGTGCAGACTGGTGTCACTGTTTCTGGACAGCATCTCGCTTTGGTTTTGTATGGGAGGGGAGTAATTTATTCTTTGGAAGGAGGTCAGATCTTGAGCAGAGATCTCAAGCTTTACAGTTTGAGAGCAGACTGCTGAAGATGTTTGTTTTACGTTCCTGACTCAATCATGTTCCCTATTTAAGTGACGTGTGACCTCAATGATGATGGAACCTGATGGGAACTCTCACCCTCTGCTCAGCCCTGCTCACTCCATTTCCAAGCTCCTCCTGTGCTGCTCTAGCACTGCTGCTCCTCCTGCTCTCAGGAGCATGTCCTTCCTTTGCCCTCTTGGTCCCAAGATGCACTATTTGCACATTTGATTTGTATACGTATTTCAGAGGAGCTGGAATAAACTGATCAACATGGCCAAATGAGAGGGCAGCAGGGTGGTCTCATCCACCTGAAGAGTGTGGGCAGAAGGGGGATTGCCAAGGGAATGAGCAGTTACATGTGGAAAGTGGCTCCTGTGCTCTCCTAGCCTGGAGCAGGCTGGAGTGCACCCACAGGCACTGTCCCGGTGCCTGGGTGTCAAGGCACTGGCACACAGCGAGTGCTGGGGTCCGTGAGGGGCATCCCAGAGGGGTGTGGGTTGGGCTCATGGTCCTGGCACTGTGTCTGACATAGCCCAAGGATTGCAGTCTGCCTTGCTCTGGACTGAAGGGAGCATGACCTTGGCATGGGCAAGGAATGCTCAGAGCAGGGCTCGGATGGCTCCCCTAAACCAACTCTGCACCCACTGGCTTGCAGGGACTGTGACTTTGGTCCTGAGACCCTCAAGGGGCGTGCAGGAGGGGCAGGCAGTGACCCAGGCGTGGGGCAGATGAGCAAACTGTACAGAATGGTTTGAGACCAGGCTGCAGGCAGAGGCAGCTCCCATGACATGGCACTGGGTGCTGCTTACAGACTGATGTGGGATGCATCCCTCAGGAGCTTCTCCTGCCTGCTGTGCCTGTAGCCAAGGAGCTTGCTCAGAGGCAAGTCCTGCCCAGCTTCTTCTTGTAGCTGCTGTCCTTGTCATCTGGGAGCAACTCAAAGATCCTGTTGTTTCTGGGCTGCAGAAGGCATGCTGGGAGACTCTCCTTCCCTTTACTCTTCCCATGTCACATCCCCACTGCTCTGGCCCCCCAGCCAGGCAGTCCCTGTTCCCCTAGGGTCACGCCTCCTTTCAGGATGCTCTGTGAGGTTTCCAGCAGGTTTGAGCATAGGCTGTGGCAGATACTCCTTTGAAGTATCTCCCAGTTTGTTTTTCCTTCTCAAGGAGTCCATGGGACTGGATTTCCATGGCTCTCACCAAGCAACATCCTCTCTACAGTTCCTGGGTGTTGGCCTGGACTTGGGACCATCTTCTGTTGAGTCCCAGCCATGCTGGCAGTGGGAATGCTTGGTCTGGATGTGGCTGAGGTTGTGGCTGGGGAAGGGTTGACACCCACTCTCTCTCCGTCTTGGTGCTTTAACCAGCTGCCACGAGAGCCCTAGGGCTGTGTCCATGAGCTGCAGTGAGCTGAGATGGCAGAGTGGGCAGCTGCATCCAGAAGGGGGAGGGAAGAGCCTTTGGTGTCTATGCTGGAACCCCCACAGAGGATTGTGATGGCATTAATTTGATTAAGACTGGTTTATTGAACACTGCAAAGCTCCAGGGCACTTTTATCTTCCAACTCACTGGCTCCAGGTCCAAGGACACAGCATGGCCATTGCTCAGCCTTCCCTGTCATCCCAGCTCTCCACCACAACAGCGTGGAGAACAGGTCCTGATGGGAAGTTGACCCTACTGACCAGGGAGGTGACTCCAAGCCCTTCCCTCCACCTTGACAGGGGTCTCCAGGCAAAAGAGTCCAAGTTGAATAGAGCACATGGCCCAGAGTGACTGTGGTGGGTCAGGACCACCTGCACGTAGAAGGAAAGAGCATTTGGGGACCAAGACTCTCCTGTAGCTCACTGACACCACAGAGCAGCCCATGGCCAGGTGATGGGGCTCCAGCTCCAGGAGCAGTGCACAGCACTGGGTTTTGCTCTTGGGTGCTGTTCTTTTGGCTGCCTCCCCACGTGCACCTGCAGCCACCTCCTGCTCCCGCAGTCCCGCAGCTCGGAGCGGCGCTCGGGTCAGAGCAGGGTCAGTGGGGCGGATGTGAGCCTTGGCCTTTCCCTCGCAGTGACTCACCTTGTCAGAGCGGAAGGGAGAGCCCAGGGGAATTCTCCACTGCCTAAATATAGAGCGGGGTTGCCTGGTGCCTCTGATGTGCTGTGGTGCAGAAAGGCCACTCAGGTGGCAGGGAACCTCCCTAGACACAGCCCAGGGAAGCACAGGGAGATCAGGGGCCGGTGACCACAGCAGGTTTTGCTGCAACTAGTGTAGGGAGCAGGTCTGGGGAGCTGCAGGGCAGCCTGTATGTGCTGCTCTGGAGGACAGGTGCTGGAAAGCTGCTGCTGCTGTGATAACCACACCATGATCTGCTCGGGCATTTGTGGCAGTGCCCACCATACTGGCATTGGGCTCCCACCACCAGCTCACCCCGTTAGGCCTGGCCATGCCATGGCCTCAAGCTCACACATGCCAAAGGTAAGCACCATGGCCAGGTAGCATGAAGCAGCAGTGGGATCCAGCCCAGCATTCCTCATCCCAGCTTCTCTGGGGTTCCAGTGTCTCCTTCCTTGCAGGAAGAAGTGGAAAGGCCCTGCCCGGCCATGCTGTGCTGCCCCTCAGTGTGAGCACTGCTGGGAGTGGGGGAAGGTGTCAGGACAGGGCTGTCTGTGTCAGATGAGCACAGCTGGGTTGGGTACAGACAGAACTGGACACGGGCAGGGGCTTCCAGAGTGTTTGGCAGGGCAGCCACCACGCCGAGCTCCAGGGGCACCAGCACAGAGTGTGCTCTTGGTCCGAGCGTGTGTCACTCACAGTATTAGAGACGTGTCCTTCAGTGCAGGAGCCCTTTGGGGCCACTGCCCAGCCCCTCTGGGCTCTGGCTCCTTGCACAGCCTGCACAGAGTCTCAAAAAGGCCAGTGCATTTGCCGGTACTGTACCAAGCCAAGATGCAAGAACTCAATGAGTTTTTAAAATTAGTTTTAGTTTCTACATTTTTTTTTTTATTTTCCCTCTAGGCAGGGAGGGTAAGAGTCTTGCAGGCTCCTCCAAGCCGGCTTATGTCACATCAATTCAGTCATATCACAGAAGCAATAAAGCTATCAAACAAGCTTGGCTGGCCTCTTTCTTCTGCTGCCTTGGGCCTTTTTTATGGGAGGCAGAGGCATTCCCCTGGTTGGGTTGTCCCCTGCCTGGTTTCACTGCTGACTCCTCTGGAACAGTCACCCAGCTGCCAGGAGCTGCAGCTAGCCAATGCCACTGGCCTGGTGCTAGGGACACGAGAGGGCTGTGCTTCTCCTTGTAGGTGACTTTGAGGGGTGGGAGAGGAGATTGCGGGTTGGGTTCATTTAATCTTGGAAAACACAGGCATCAGAGCTTGTCCTGCCTGACAAGCTGTCTGTGGCTATGACTGCTCTCCTGGGGACTCCCTGCCAGCAGGATGACTTCCCTCCAAGGGTCACAGCAGCAATCGGGCTGGGTGTGGCCCTGAAAAAGGCAGGTGTCCAGCCAAGTGACCTTCTCACCACAGTGTCCTGGAAAAGGAAATGGTTTAGGAAGCCAGGGACCGAGGCTGTGACCAGCTCTCATAACTGCCAAGTCCCAGCTGGAGGAGTGCAACCCCTTAGGCAAGCCCTGGTGATGCCACCAGGCTCCCAGAGCCACAGGATATATTGGAGACATCTCTTGGAGGCATGGCAAGGCTACTTCCAGGTGAGTGCTGGTCTGCCAGACCTCCCAGCTTCTAAACAACAAGGGGTGGGGTGTTGCTTGCACCAGTGGGGCACCAGAGAAGCAGCTGCTCAGCTCTCCCGGATGTGTGGTTGCAGGTTTCAAGGAGATGCTGGAGTGGCTCAAATCCTCCTTCCATCCCTCCTCTCTTCCTAGCATTTAAAAAGCAGGGCCACCACTGCCATCAGGCCAAGCCAGCCCCAGGGATGGCCCTTCCCTTCCAGGGATGGCCCATGCCCTGTCCTGGCCTTGGGAGGGCTGAGGATGAAAAAAGCACAGAGCCTGGGACCAGGGCACACAAGGACATTCAGGTCAGCTGAGACAAGGAGACTTGTTGAGAGATGTCCCTGAAGGAGCCACGTCACTGCTGAGGTCACTGCTGAGATGGGACACAGCCCACGTCACAGCTCTCTCCCACGTATGTTTTGTCACACCAGCCATGGCCTCGGACTGCAGTCACGACATGCTCAGTCCTGCCATCTGGCTGGTCTGCATCACCCCCGTCCTGCTACATGCAAGGGTGGCACCTTTAGGGACAGATGTCACAGCAGGTCCTGGCTCGGCTCAGCAGAGCTTATTCCAGACCAGACAAGGCTCCTGGGGGCAGCCCAGCCCCGGGGCAGGAGCGCGGGCTGACACAGGCAGTGCCCTGGGAGGTCCCCAGCCAGGCAGTGCCAGCAGCAGTCAGGGAGCAGGTCACCCCTCTGTCTGGAGACCTGTGGGGCTGGAGCCCTGCCCTGCACCCCAGTACCCTGTGCAGCCTGACCCATGCTCAGCACGCCCCAGGGCAGAGCCAGTACTCATGGGAGCCCAAGAGGGGAAGGCTGTGTTAGGATTGAGGCTCATAGCTGGGACATATCATCTCCTGCCACCATGGTTGTGGGGGGACAGGGAGGAGGTGCTGCTGGTAGGACATTAGTAGGGCTGACAGCAGCTGCAGGCTTACATCTCCCAGGACAAGAAGAAAGGGCAGAAGAGGAGCCAGTGCCTCCAGGTGTCTGGAATGGTGTGGAAGGGGGCACACCTGGAAGAGGACAGAGGCCATGCTTTACACAGCCACCCCTTCCATATGACCAGGGACACTGTGGGCTCACCTGTATGGGGTGTCCTGGATACCCTGTGCTGTGCCCCACATAGCTCCCTGCATACGACCAGCATCACATCCTCAGAACTTCCTGGCTGTGTCCTGGGGACATGAAGACCTGCCCAACCTGTAGGGAAGGTGGGAGGGGATGGGGTAACCTCTCTGCTGAGCCAGCACCCAAGGCTGTCTTCAAGCCCTGAGGATTATCAGTAGGGGAGGCAGCCCTTCCTTCACTGGCAGCCCTCTCTTCCCGGGCAGCTTCCCTAGCATGGGCAGGGCTGTGGCCAGACCCAGCTGCACGGGGACAGCCAGGCAACCTGGAACAGGACATGCCACTCACATTGAAATCTTCCAAGCAGACAGCTGCATTAGTTTGTAGCCCTGCAAAGCAGAGAATCCTGTTCCCTGTCATTCCCAGCTGTTTCTCTACCGCAGGGATGCACCAGGGCCCCCAAAACTCTGCTGGACCAAGGCATCCATGGGCACTGCCTCCAATGAGGCCCATGAGGACACCCCAGATGAAAGCAGCCCCAGGCCACGGCCGTGGAGCACCGGTCCCACGGCACAGCCCATGCTCCCACGGAGTCCCACCAGCACTCTGGGAGCCACAGCCTAGGTCAAGAGGCTTGTGCCAGGACAGGAATTGGGGTGAAAAGGGGGAAACCGGGGCCACACGGTGCCGCTCCAGGGCAGGTGAAGCAGCAGCTCCGGGCCGCGTGCCACCTCCGCTGTCCCTGCTCGCGGTGGCAGGGACGGCTTAGCGGGCGCCGCCTGTGCCCGCACACTCCCTGGCAGGTGATGTCGCAGGAGCACGCGGGAATTGTCACCCCCGCGCTGGATAATCCGAGGAGATGAGAGCAGGCGAGGCGGCGGCTCCGCAGGTGGCTGCAGGAGCGGTCATCCGACCCTTCGCGGAGCCCAGGCTGCCGGGCAGCGGGGAGGAGGTTAAAGCCACGCGGGTGGCCCGGGGTCGGGGCGACCTGGGGACCGGCGTGCAGCCGTGGCACAGCCGGCGACCGAGCCGCTGGCCCCGGTCCAGCCGGGGAGTTGCATAAGCCCCGGGAGTAGCGCCGAGGCGGCGGAGCGCCGCCGGGGCAGGTGACACGGCCGGCGGCACCGCGGGGCGTGCAGCCCGCCCGGGCGCCCTCGGACCCCGCAGCCATGAGGGCCGGACCCGGGCGGCTCGCCTGGCCCGGGGCGCGTCCCGGCGATCAGCTCCGGCCAGGGGAGCACGTGTGAAGCGGGGCCGAGCGGAGGCGGCCCCGGGATTTGGCACGTTCGCAAGGAGCACTCGAGAGCCCCGGGATGGACGCGGAGGGCCCCGGGCGGTGACGTAAGGACTCGCACGGGCTCGGCTCGACTCGCCAGCCGGCCCCCATGTCCCCGGGGCCAGCGGCGGCCCCGGCGGAGGGAGGCAGGGCGACGGCAGAGGTAAGGAGCCCGGTGGCGGGCGGCCCAGCCGAGGAGGACCGCGGCGCGGAGCGCGGGCGGGCGGGAGGCCGGACTCCTCCTCCGGCGCGGCCGGACACGAGCGCCAGGCACAGCGGTGACCCGAGTCAGCCCGGGGCGCTTGGGACGCCGGCCGGCCCCGCCGCTGCCCGGAGCTGCCGAGATGACCCTGACCCTGCCCGACAGCCCATCCCCGCCGGATCCCCACGTGTGCAAGGAGTCTCCCGCGGGGCTCTGCCCTCCGACGCGGGGCGTGGGGTCCCCGTGGGGCTCTGCTCCCGGAGCGCTCCGGGAAGGGCTGAACCCTTTCCCGAGGGTGTCCGTGTGTCCGTCCTGGTAGAGCTGTGGTCGGGTTGTCGGGGCAGGAAGCACCGATCACGGGGCGTCCGTCCGGGCTGCGAGTCCGCCTGCCCAGGGGTCGGCCGGCGGGCAGGTGGCGGTAGCGGGGGTCGGGTGCCTGCGGGGGTCTCGGTGCTGTTCCTGGCGGGGTGCGAGTTTCCGCGGGAGCTCGGAGGCGGTGCGGATCACGGCGAGAGCCGGTGCTGAAGCGGGTTGCGCTGCGGTTTCTGCTGCTGGCGGGATTCCGGTGCCTTCCTGATCCCGGTGCGGTCGAGGCGCCCGTGCGGGTCGGAGTCCCGGTGTGACTACCTGCGGATCG